>JACATO010001532.1:0-190000 GCA_018389105.1 Nautilus pompilius
CGCTCGCTGGAGGCCCCTCTCCAGACACTTTTATATGATCAGTACACAGCCCCCCCCTCTATCTGTCACAATGACTCAGGGGGTTGATGGCATGGAAGTGCCCACCCCAAAAAGGTGCCACTTTCATTTTGGACAGATCTTTAGGATACAACTCTTGATGCCTCCAGGGACGATGAGCCAGGTTTAGCGATCACTGAACACTTCAGCTTATTTTCCCCCTTTTCTCGGTGAGCTTTAGTTTACCTGCCAACTGTAAGTTATTTAAATACTTCTGTCCTTTTCTGTTTGGTCCTATCTCCACTTAGTTTCCTTTACAGTGTGTTTGTATTTTTCAATTTAATTAAATATTAAAAAACGATGGAGCCCTCCCATCAGCCTCCTCAGCAGTTCCAGCTGTGCCAGAAACGCTAGACAAGGAAGGTAGGGGCTAGCAATAATAATCTGAAGGACTAGAGGACAACGGAGAACACAGACGGTCGGTCCTCTCAGATTTCCTGAGGGAGTCGGACACGGATCTCCAACCCTCGGAATCTAAATTCCCGAGAAGAGCAGCTGCTCTTCCTCCAGGCCAACAAAGCGGTAAGTTGCCTGGAAGTCGGGAAAGCGTCGCTCGATGCCAGACTCAGCGAGAAAGTCTGTGCAGTTCATTTCCAGCTATGGAGGGCCATCGAGATGCTGAATTAATCTCGACCAAAAAAGCCTCTCCATTACGGAATAAACTATACTGTAAGAGGCGGCCAGTCCCGTGTCCGGTGTAAAGGTCCGCGGACTGCCCCTGCCAAGTGTGGAAGGTAATCGTACTCTTGAAGTACGATGATTTCCTGATGTTCCTCTCAGGAGCAGAGGAGCGGTAAAATGATTCTCCGGGAGCCTATCCTGAGAAGAACCGAGAAAATGTCGGACATATTCCTTCTCGGTGGTCTCAAATACCCGCCTACAGAACCACCGTTTTGTAAGATCTGCAAAGAAAGGGGGCAGGTGCACCGAGGGGATTTGGCCAGAGCCTCTGAAACCCCTAAAGATAAGGATCCTCCAGTAGCCCTTGGAGGAAAACACTACAGACGACTCAACCTGTGGAAAATTTGGCTCCAACAGATCAACAACCCGCGGAGGACGCCATACCCCCTCCAACTTCAGCTCCAAGGAAGATAACCTGACCTGTGGAACAGTAAAACCGTGAGGAGACATCAGTCCGCCCTGAAGCTGCTCACCCAAAGAGCAGCAAATCCAAGACTAAAATCCAAACGCCACCCGAAAGGAAGGCGAGGAAAGTGGGGTTTTGTGCGTTTGCCGAAGGACCCGCGCCATGAATTTGCAAAAATGAGAACAGGATCTGGTTTGATCGCTTCTCGGCCTTCTCTGGCTAGAGATCTCTGTGTCTAAGTCCGAGATTACCGAGTTGTGTTGTGTGGGCGAAGCTTCATTGAGGTGGTAGCTCACAGTGCTGAAGGTATGCTTTTTTCTTGTTTTTCCTTTTTTTTTTTTTGTTCCAGTGTGTAATTTTTCTCATGGATCACCTCCATCTTCCCAGATGGCAACCACCTCATATGCGAGACGTGGCCCGGTCTTCCTCTCCGCCACGGTCCTGCCTGCTGCCGACACCCAGACCAGCCGTCGTTTCGAGCCTTTTTGCAGGGCCTCGAGGATGACAAGAGAATAAAGCGGCCCATAACCTTCTCCAGGAACTCCTCCCTTTTCCTGTACGGTGATGGGGCCGTAAACAATGTGGATGTTGCGTGGCCATCCACGACCACGGGCTTGGAGCCAGGGTTCGGGCGGTGCTCTCTGGCTCTGGGGGGGCCACAGAATTCTCTGCAGCTCCCCCAGGAATGCGGAGTTGCTCTCAACCCGCAACCTAGTGGGAAGGGGGTAGGATACCCCCTTCTGGGTCCAGCCCGGTGGCCTGGATTAAGGTCCGTGGCCTTCCCTTGCCACACCTAATGCCATTCCCGAAGGCTTCTTTCCCGTTTCGGAAAATTCTCCGGCCCCTTAAATACGACTGCCTGCCAGGGCTAATTTTCTTTCTGGCCAGCGCAGTCTGAAAATGATGTTTGAGGGAGCCCATCCCTCGACGAATCGGGAGGAGATCGAGGGAAGGTATTATACCTTCCAGGTGGTGTACCGGGACCAGCCCCGTGCACCTCCTTTCTGTACCCGGTGCAGGGAGACGGGCCATACTGAGCTACGTGCTCAGATGTCCCGCCACCCAGGTTACCGGAGCCAGCACCGGAACCCTCATCCGCACCCACACAGCACGCACTAGAACCTACACCAGAGCCGACGCCGGAGCCTGTGCGGTAGTGATGCCTGCACCAGTACTGACGCCGACGCCAGAACCATCTCCGCCTTTGACGCCTGCACCTGCCATGGCTCATCGGCGGAAACACACTTTCGGAACCTGTTTCCGACACCACCTCCCCGCCCGCTCTTGCTCGGTGTCCTCCCCCTCCCGTCGCCGCGGAGGGTTCGGCCCCGGGTGTCCCGGGCGGCCAAAAGAAAAGAAGCGTGCGTGATTCCGCACCAGTATCACCCCCCTAAACCGAAGGAGCGACGTCAGATCACGATCCCTCGAAGCTCCCCTACAACAACTTATGGAGGCTATTGCTCAATACCCTCCAGTAACTCCGGGGGCTGCTGACATGGAAGAGTCGTCCGAATAAGGAGACCCTTCCATTTCGACTCCTTTCGGACAACTTAACCCACTAAATGTCCTCGGACTTTAAACACGCATTTGTGACTATGAATAGACGCTTGAAATTTTTATCCCTGAATTTAAGAGGGATAAAATTCAAGTCCCAGTGGAATACTTTCCTAGACCACCTACAGCACTCAGAACTTTCCTCTATAATATGCATGCAAGAGCTCCACTTACAATCTAATCAAGAATTAGCTAGTTATTTTGCTAACTGGTCCGGACTAATCCACTCCAGCCTCGAATCGGTAGGTAGGGCTAAAGGTGTTGCTATTCTAGTACATAGTAACCTAGGTTTCCAGATAGAGCACTCTTACAGTGATAATGATGGGCGTATCGCCATAGTTATTTGCCAAACCCAGTTCCAAAGAAGTGATGATCGCTTCAGTGTACGCTCCCACCGTCGCGAGGGAACGGACGCTGTTCTTTCAAACTTCAATGATATCTTAGAGCAGGAGCTTAGGTCTCACCCTGCTGATGACTTATATATTCTAGGTGATTTTAATTGTGTCCCATCCCATGACCTCGATAGGCAGGGACCGGACATTAAGAGTAGGACGCATCTGATCGGGGCGCTGCAGCTGCAAACCATGTGTTCGCAGTTTGGCGTGGTCGATGCGTATAGATTCAAATACCCAGACGCGTTGTCGTACACTCACTTCAGTAAAAAGTACAACGTAGCGACTAGAATAGACAGAGTGTATGTCTCTAAACACGTAGCTCAATCACTCCAAGGCGTTTCGCACGACGCCTTCGCGGGAAGTGACCACTTCCAGGTTCGGGCTGAGATTCTTCTTCCGGGAACGCCAGGGGACCGGGGCTCTGGAAGCTCAACACAGTATTCTGACGGAGTCAGAGTATGTTGAGGGTGTACAGAGTTCTCTGGGAGGACTGGTCGCTTCGTCGGGCGGAGTTTCCGGACCCACTGGAGTGGTGGGACATAGGTAAGGCTAAACTAAGGAACTTCAGTATCACGTATTGTCAGGTGCGGACGGCATATAGACAGTTTTTAGAAGATCAACTGACAGACTCTTTAAAATTAGAACTAAAACAAGCGGCCTTAGGGCTAGATAGAAGTGATAAAATACAAGCCATCAAAACCGAGTTAGCGAACTTACAATTACACAAAACAGAAGGCGCTAGAATTAGGGCCCGAGTACCGGCCATGAACGGCGAAGGTAATAGAATGTCTTTCTGTGGTTTAGAGAAATCTAGGGCAGCAAAGAAATCTATAACCAAGTTAAAAACTAAAGACGGCCGCGTTCTTACTAGTACAGCAGACATCCTTAGGGAAGAAGCTCGCTACTATCAAGATCTCTACACTAGGGCGGACACTTGTCCGTCTGCTCAGGACAAATTCTTGGCGTGTCTACAACTTAAACTAGACCCCCCTAGAAGCCGAGCAGTGTGAAGGCCCCTTAACCGTTAATGAAAAAAACAGGCCATTAGGGCCTCAAATAAAGACAAGTCCCCAGGAGATGATGGCCTTACGCTGGATTTCTATAAGAGGTTTGAATACCTCCTAGCTAAGGACCTGACATCGGTTGCGAATAGCGCATACTGTAAGGGGGTGCTCTCAGAAAGCCAACGCACTGCCACTGTCGTCCTGCTGCCGAAGGAGGGCGATGGGGAGTGCTTGGACAACTGGAGACCCATTTCCCTCCTAAATAGCGACTATAAAATCATAGCTAAGGCGCTAGCCAATCGGCTGGCCAAAGTTATGGATAAAGTTATCAGTGCTGATCAGACCTGTTCAGTACCAGGGAGGAGTGTCTCCGACACTCTTCATCTGTTCAGAGAAATTACAAGTAGGCTAGACACGGAAAATTCCTTAGGAATCATGCTAGCCGTCGATTTTCAAAAAGCTTTGATAGGGTAGACTGGAATTTTCTTCTTAAGACACTTAAAACCCTTGGATTTGGGGAGTATTTTCTTAACTACATTAGACTAATCTACGCACACATACAGACACACTTAGTACACAACGGGTTTCGTTCTTCGTCCCTCCACCCTACTCGTGGCATTCGGCAGGGCTTGCCCCCTGAGTGCCATGCTTTTCGTCATTGCCGCCGAACCGCTGGCCGCTTTCGTGCGCCACTCCACCACCATCCAGGGAATCCACGGACCAAGATCGCGCAGTATGCGGATGACACCACCCTCCTGCTCCGTGATGAGGCCAGCCTGGCGGCAGCCTTCGATGCCCTTGAGGCCTATGGTCAGGCCTCAGGGGCGAAACCAACCTCAGGAAGACGAAGGCGGCGTGGCTTGGGGGCACCCAGGCGCCACTTTCGCAGTATCCAGTTCAGTGGGTGGAGGACAAGATACATCTTTAGGTATCTTCTTCCCCCTTAACAACAACCGTACTAATGTCCTGCCCCTTAATTGGAATCCTGTTATTAACCAATCCATGCTCAACTAACCCGCTGGTCTTCCCTTAACCTCTCCTTCTTCACCAAAACTTTCTTATTAGCACATACTGCACACCTAGCATTTTTACAAATCTAAAATTATAGGACTGCCAGGTTGGGCGCGCACCTCCATAGACGCCGGTTTTGACCGGTTTCTGTGGCAGGGGCGCAAACACCTGGCTATACTCAAATAACAAGACTCCCTCGAAAACAAGGAGGACTAAACTCCTCAACCTAGCGAGCAAAACAGGTGCTCAACTCCTAAAAACGGTATTTGATATCATAAGGACTGTAGATAGACCACGGTGGCAAACTCTCTTCTTAGATCGCGTAGCTACGGCCTTTAACATCTCTGATGGTTTGCATGTTTTAACTAACAAACTAAAACTATATAGAGCCACACGAAGACTTCTAACCGACTACCACGTAACCCTTCTCACTACATGGATCAATTCCGACATTAACATCAATACAGACAACTCCGTAAGCCTAGGGACTAACGTAGTTGATCTAGACAAATTATCTCATCGGGATCTTTACTTCTTCCTGTCGTCGCGCCCGATCACGGAACCAGACTACAGGGGGAAGTGGGAAGCTATTCTGGATTCTGGCCCTCTTCCATGGAGTAGAATTTGGACCAGCAGCATCACCGCCTGGTGGATGGGTATTCCTCCGACATACACTGGAAACTCTTACGACATGTACTCCCTACGAGGGAAAATAAACACAAATGGAAATTATTAACTTCTCCGAAATGTCTCGCTTGTCCCGAGCAGGACGACACGGCCATCCACTGTCTATTCTCCTGCCCCGGCAACATGGAACTGTGGAGCCTAGTCCGCGATTTGGTCTACCGCATTCAGAGTCCCCAGCGCAAACTTACTTTGTACTGGCGCATCTTTGGATTTCCCACTTCTAGTAAAAAGGATCGTCTTTCGAACTTCCTGGCCTTCTCCGCTCAGCGGATCGCTTGGGGTAGTCGCAAGGCTTTAGAGGGCGACCAGCCCACCTCAACCAAAACACTTTTTCAAACTACGTAGCCACTTACCTACGACAGAAATATACGATCATGCAGTCCAGCATTACGGACAGAGCGATATACTCAGCCACCTGGCTCATCAACGGCGCCTTGGGCACGATCGCCCCCGACCAACGCCTTCATCTCACCTTCAGTTGACAATCTTCTTCTCTCTTCTCTTCTTCGTACTTTCGACCAGACGACCTGCAACTTCATTAGGCCAGCCCCCGGAGTTACTTTCAACCCGTCGGCGAGCCATGGTGCAGTTCTCTTCCTGGGGGACCTCCGTCATCTGACATCTTTGGATTTCTTCTCTCTTTTGTTCTTCTTTGTTTTTGTCTTCTTTCTTTCGTTTTTCGTTTTCAGAAGGAAGATTTTAACTCTCAGAAGACTTTTATCATCTAACACTCTCACCACATTCCATAACCTTACATCATTCCCAACCTCTCTTTATTCATAACTTTCCCTCCCACTCTCCTTTCCCTCCCGGATTTTCTTCTTTCCTTCCTCTTTTCTGCCCCTCACCTTCCACTGTGGAATTGGGTGTTGCGCAGGGGACTGGTCTAGTGCCAGTCCATCTGCGCACACTACTTCCCAGTCCGACTTTTCCGTAGGGGCCTTTTAGGTCTCCAACGCGGGATTTCATCTTTTGATTTAGTTGCTGCACATTGGAATGGGTTTCACCCACCCCATGTACATCTTCTTCTTTTTACAGATCTTCTGCCACCTGTTTTCAAGTCAACTCTATACATAGAGGGAAGAACGTTGTTTCCCTTTGCATTCACCATGGCTTTTTCGCCAAAATAAAATTAAAGATCCTCTCCCACATCCGGTTGGATAATTTTACGAATAAACAGTGGTCCCCCCCATCCCAGCATACACTAGGGACAGGCGGAGAGTCAACTCCGTTTCGAGAGTCCAGCCTTGGAAAAATCGTACCTCTCCTGCCGCTTTGCGAAGGAGTTTGGGTAGCCCGCTGCTCTCACCAGCCTTCCTCCCTTTAACTTCATCTGCAACACCACACAAAAAAAAAAAAAAAAAAAAAGATCTTTGTGTCTAGTCTGCGGATCCCGCGTTGCGTTATAGGTGAGATCTCATTGAGATAGTAGCCTAAGGTGTTTCAAGGTAAGTGTGTTTTTTTTTTTCCTTTTTTTTTCAGTGTGTTCTTTATTTTTCTACTATGGATCAGCCTCCATCTTCCCCGATGGCGACTACCTCCTATGCGGACGTGGCCCGGCCTTCCTCTCCGCCTACGGTCCAACCTGCTGCTCTTCCTGACCAGCCGTCGTTCCGAGCCTTTTTGCAGGGCTTAGAGGATGATCAAGAAAACAAGCGGCCCATAAGCTTCTCGAGGAATTCCTCCCTTTTCCTTTACGGTGATGGGGCCGTAAACAATGTGGATGTCGGCGTGGCCATCCACGAAGCCGGGCTTGGGGCCAGGGTTCGGGCGGTGCTCTCGGGCTCTGGGGGGGCTACAGAGATTCTCTGCAGCTCCCCCCAGGATGCGGAGTTGCTCTCAACCCACAACCTAGTGGTGAAGGGGGTAGGTTACCCCCTTCGTGGCTCCAGCCCGGTGGCCTGGATTAAGGTCCGCGGCCTTCCGCTTGCCACGCCAAATGCCATTCCAGAAGGCATTCTTTCCCGTTTCGGAAAAATTCTCCGGCCCCTCAAATACGACTGCCTGCCAGGACTACCATTCTTTCTGGCCAACGCAGTCTAAAAATGATTTTGAGGAGCCCATCCCTCGACGAATTCGGGAGGAATAGAGGGAAGGTATTATACCTTTCAGTTGTGTACGGGACCAGCCCCGTGCACCTCCTTTCTGTACCCGGTGCAGGAGACGGGCCATACTGAAGCTACGTGCTCAGATGTCCCCGTCACCCAGGTACCGGAGCCAGCACCGGAACCCTCACCCGCACCCACACCAGCACCTACACTAGAACCTACACCAGAGCCGACGCCGGAGCCTGTGCCGTCGTGATGCCTGCACCAGTACTGACGCCGACGCCGGAACCATCTCCACCTTTGACGCCAGCACCTGCCATAGCTCAGCCGGCGGAACCAACACTTTCGGAACCTGTTTCCGACACCACCTCCGCCGCCCGTTCTTGCTCGGTGCCTCCCCCTCCGTCGCCGCGGAGGGTTAGGCCCCGGGTGTCCCGGGCGGCTAAAAGAACGGTGCGTGATTCCGCACCAGTATCACCCCCTAAACCGAAGGAGCGACGCAGGTCACGATCCCTGGAAGCTCCCCTACAACAACTATTGAGGCTATAGCGCAGTACCCTCCAGTAACTCCGGGGCTGATGACATGGAAGAGTCGCCGAATAGAGGAGACCCTTCCATTTCGACTCCTTTCGGACAACTTACCTACTAAATGTCCTCGGACTATAACCATCTTTTGTGATCATGAATAGACGCTTGAAATTTTTATCCCTGAATTTGAGAGGGATAAAATTCAAGTCCCAGTGGAATACTTTCCTAGACCACCTACAGCATTCAGAACTTTCCTATAATATGCATGCAAGAGCTCCACTTACAATCTAATCAAGAATTAGCTAGTTATTTTGCTAACTGGTCTGGACTAATTCACTCCAGCCTTGAAAAAGTAGGTAGGGCTAAAGGTGTTGCTATTCTAGTACATAGTAACCTAGGTTTTACCATAGAGCACTCTTACAGTGATAATAATGGGCGTATCGCCATAGTTATTTGCCAAACCCAGTTCCAAAGAAAAGTGATGATCGCTTCAGTGTACGCTCCCACCGTTGCGAGGGAACGGACACTGTTCTTTCAGAACTTCAATGATATCTTAGAGCAGGAGCTTAGGTCTCACCCGCTGATGATTTATATATTCTAGGTGATTTTAATTGTGTCCCATCCCACGACCTCGATAGGCAGGACCGGACATTAAGAGTAGGACGCATCTGATCGGGGCGCTGCAGCTGCAAACCATGTGTTCGCAGTTTGGCGTGGTCGATGCGTATAGATTCAAATACCCGGACGCGTTGTCATACACTCACTTCAGTAAAAGTACAACGTAGCGACTAGAATAGACAGAGTGTATGTCTCTAAACATGTAGCTCAATCACTTCAAAGCGTTTCGCACGACGCCTTCGCGGGAAGTGACCACTTCCAGGTTCGGGCCGAGATTCTTCTTCCGGGAACGCCAGGGGACCGGGCTCTGGAAGCTCAACAACAGTATTCTGACGGAGTCAGAGTATGTTGAGGGTGTACAGAGTCTCTGGGAGGACTGGTCGCTTCGTCGGGCGGAGTTTCCTGACCCACTGGAGTGGTGGGACTTAGGTAAGGCTAAATAAGGAACTTCAGTATCACGTATAGTCAGGTACGTACGGCATATAGGCAGTTTCTAGAAGATCAACTGACAGACTCTTTAAACTTAGAACTAAAACAGGCGACCTTAGGGCAGATAGAACAGATAAAATACAAGCCATCAAAACCGAGTTAGCGAACTTACAATTACACAAAACAGAAGGCGCTAGAATTAGGGCCCGAGTACCGGCCATGAACGGCGAAGGAAATAGAATGTCTTTCTGTGGTTTAGAGAAATCTAGGGCAGCAAAGAAATCTATAACTAGTTAAAAACTAAAGACGGCCGCGTTCTTACTAGTACAGCAGCAACATCCTTAGGGAAGAAGCTCGCTACTATCAAGATCTCTACACTAGGGCGGACACTTGTCCGTCTGCTCAGGACAAATTCTTGGCGTGTCTACGACTTAAACTAGACCCCCTAGAAGCCGAGCAGTGTGGGCCCCTTAACCGTTCATGAAATAAAACAGGCCATTAGGGCCTCAAATAAAGACAAGTCCCCAGGAGATGATGGCCTTACGCTGGATTTCTATAAGAGGTTTGAATACCTCCTAGCTAAGGACCTGACATCGGTTGCGAATAGCGCATACTGTAAGGGGGTGCTCTCAGAAAGCCAACGCACTGCCACTGTCGTCCTGCTGCCGAAGGAGGGCGACGGGGAGTGCTTGGACAACTGGAGACCCATTTCCCTCCTAAATAGCGACTATAAAATCATAGCTAAGGCGCTAGCCAATCGGCTGGCCAAAGTTATGGATAATTTCAGTGCTGATCAGTGTTCAGACCAGGCTGTGTGTACCAGGGAGTGTCTCCGACACTCTTCATCTGTTCAGAGAAATTACAAGTAGGCTAGACACAGAAAATTCCCTAGGAATCATGCTAGCCGTAGACTTTCAAAAAGCTTTGATAGGGTAGACTGGAATTTTCTGCTTAGGACACTTAAAACCCTTGGCTTCGGGGAGTATTTCCTCAACTTTATTAGTTTAACTCATGCACACATACAGACGCACCTAGTTTATAACGGATACAGATCTTCATCCGTCCACCCGTCCCGAGGAATTCGGCAGGGATGCCCCCTGAGTGCCATGCTTTTCGTAATCGCCGCCGAACCGCTGGCCGCATATGTACGCTCACACAAGACATCGAGGAATAGAGGGGGCTAAAATAGCCCTCTATGCTGATGACACTACGCTCCTCCTCCGAGACGAGGCCAGCCTGGCGGCGCTTTCGAGACCCTGGAGGCCTTCGGGCGGGCCTCAGGGGCAAGACCAACTCCATAAGACCAAGGCGGCATGGCTTGGGGCACCCGGAAGCCGTTACTACTTTCACCATCCTGTTTCGTGGGTGAGGAGGATCAAGTTGTTAGGAATTTCTTCCCCCTTAATAATCGCACTAACATCCATCCCCTAATTGGAACCTGTCATTAACAAAATCAAAGCTCAATTAACCCGCTGGTCTTCTCTTAATCTCTCCTTCTTCACCAAAACCTTCCTTATTAACCTACAGTACACCCGGCATCTATTACAAATCCAAAATTATAGGGCTGCCAGGTTGGGCGCGCACCTCCATAGACGCCGATTTTGATCGGTTTCTGTGGCAGGGGCGCAAACACCTGGCAAATAATCAAATAATAAGACTCCCTCGAGGTCAAGGAGGACTAAACTTCCTCAACTTAGTGAGCAAAACAGGTGCTCAACTCCTAAAAACCGCTATCGATATCATAAGGACTGTAGATAGACCAAGATGGCAAATACTTTTTCTTGATCGCGTAGCTAAGGCCTTTAACATCCCCGACGGCCTGCATGCTTTGACTAACAAACTAAAGTTATACAGAGCCACACGAAAACATCTAACCGACTACCACGTAACCCTTCTCACCACATGGATAGATTCTAACGTTAACATAGGTACAGACAACTCCGTAAGCCTAGGTACTAACGTAGTTGATCTAGACAAATTATCCCATCGTGACCTCTACTCCTTCCTGTCGTCACGCCCGATCACGGAACCGGACTACAGGGGGAAGTGGGAAGCTACCCTAAACTCTGGCCCTCTTCCATGGGATAGGATCTGGAGCAACAGCATCAACCGCCTGATGGATGGGTATTCCTCCGACATACACTGGAAACTCTTACGACATGTACTCCCTACGAGGGAAAATAAACACAAATGGAAATTATTAACTTCTCCGAAATGTCTCGCTTGTCCCGAGCAGGACGACACGGCCATCCACTGTCTATTCTCCTGCCCCGGCAACATAGAACTGTGGAGCCTAGTCCGAGATTTGGTCCACCGCATTCAGAGTCCCCAGCGCAAACTTACTTTGTACTGGCGCATCTTTGGATTTCCCACTTCTAGTAAAAAGAACCGTCTTTCGAACTTCCTGGTCTTCTCCGCTCAGCGGATCGCTTGGGGCAGTCGTAAGGCTTTAGAGGGCGGTCAGCCCACCTCAACCAAAACTCTTTCAAAATTACGTAGCCACTTACCTACGACAGAAATATACGGTTATGCAGTCCAGCATTACGGACAGAGCGATATACTCAGCCACCTGGCTCATCAACGGCGCCCTGGGAAGGATCACCCCCGACCAGCACCTTCAACTTACTTTCGTGTAAATAAACAACTTCCAACTTCACTAGGCCAACCCCCGGAGTTTCTCAACCCCGCCGGCGAGCTACAGTGTTTTTCGTCCACAACAGAAGTTTCGAATCTTTTCGATCAAATAGGGAAGGAAAAAATCCATCCTTTCTCCCTTTGTGTTTCTTCTTTCTTTCGGTTTTTCGTTTTCAGGGAAGAAGATTTTAACTTTCGGAAGACTTTCAGCACCTAACACTCACCACACACCATTACTTTCTGCCGACCTCAACCTCTCTTTATTTATAACTTTTCCTCCCCGTCTCTCTTCACCCTCGGATTTTCTTCTTTCCTTCCTCTTCTCTACAAACCTTCTCGTCTACTGTGGAATTGGGTGCTGAACGAGAGCATGGATTTTCCACCCTCTCAGCCACACTACTTCCCAGTCCAACTACTCCAGAGAGGTCTTCTAGATCTCCGACGTGGGACCAGTCTCCGAGAAGTAGACCTTGGTCAGCGGGATGGGTTTTCCCAACCCGTTGTTCATTCTCTTTCTTTCTCCTCTTACAGATTCTCAGCTTCAGTTTCAAGACATCAAGACATCGCTCCTAGCAGAGGGAAGAACGTTGTTTCCCCTCTCAAAATCAAGGCATTTCAGCCAAAATTAAAGATCCTCTCCCCGTCCAGTTGGATATTTCAGGAATAAACAGTGGTCCTCCCACCCCAGCACACACCTCTAGGGACAGGCGGAGAGTCAGCTCCGTACCGAGAGTCCAGCCTCGGTAAAATCGTACCTCTCCTGCCGTCTCACGGAGGAGATCAGGTGGCCCGCTGCTCTCACTTAGCCTCCTCCTCCTCAGAATAGCACCACACGGACACGAAAAAAAAGATCAGATAGATTTTGTGCTTAGGAAGACGAGATCGTCCCGCTCGAAGAGGCGCTGCCCAAGTAGAGTCGCTTTTGTGGAGCCATCCAACCTCTGGTCGCCGAAAGGTCAGTTTGGATTTCATCCCAGCCGTTTTTTTTTGCTAAATTTTCAGTATTAATTTCCCTCGAGGAAAGTTCCCCGCTCGCATATCGTCAGTTAGATTATCTAGGTTCTTTTTCAGGTTTAGATGCAGGTGGATCTTGATAGCACAGGTTAGTTCCGTCCTCTCTTCTCTCTTTCTGATTCTGCGCGTAGTCTAGACACCACCTGCTGCTGCGTAATAGGTAAGCCTATATAGGCACGTCGGAGTTCGGTACTTGTAGGGTTAACGATCCCCCACCGTTTTTGCCGAATCTCCACCTGGAGTCTATTTATAGTTTGTTTCTATTTTCACTTTCCCTCTTTAGCTTAGAAGTGCGTGACGTAAATTGTAGGTCCCCCTCCCATTGTTAGCTTAGCGTAGGTCGGCCATCTTGGCTTAGCTCCTTCCACGCACGTGGTAAATTTTAGCGCCGCGTCCGTCTTTCCCATCTCATTGTTCTCTTCCAGTGTCCGCCGCCGCCGCCCAGTGGGCCGTGTTTTTAATAAAGGAGCCTACTGGGCTCTAACCCCGGCAGCTCGCCTCCATTTTCAGCCTTTGCGAGTGTTTACACAGCCCTTGTTCTCCCGGCTACACGCCGGATCCAGGTCATCGCCACGTGCCGGCAGCCATTTGTCTATCGTTTCGTCTCCCTGTGGTGGTTTTCGCCGTCTCCCCCAGCATCCTTAAGCTCTCTTACTCTTTCTATCCACCTCATCCCGCTATCCTAGCAGCCATCCTTCCTTCCTTCGCCCCTTAACCTCTCCCTCGAGACCTACTCCTCTACAGTAGGCCCCTATTTCCGTCGGTAAGAACACCGAAGACATCGATGGAGCCACAGCCGTCGACTTCAACCAACGTTGATCACGCGAAGGCCGCCTTCGCAAGCTCCCAGCGAACCATCCGATAGACCTGGGGCCGACAACGGGATAAAACCTTTCGGCCAATTCCTGGAGGAGCTCGCCATCAACCCCGGCCACCCCAAGAACCTTACGTTCGAAAACAAGAGCTCGAAATGCCTCGCTTATCCCGAGCAGGACGACACGGCTATCCACTGTCTATTCTCCTGCCCCGGCAACATAGAACTGTGGAGCCCAGTCCGAGATTTGGTCCTTCGTATTCAGAGTCCCCAGGACAAACTCACTTTGTACTGGCGCATCTTTGGGTTCCCCCTTCGAGTAAAAAGAACCGTCTTTCGAACTTCCTGGTCTTCTCCGCCCAGCGGATCCCTTGGGGCAGTCGGAAGGCTCTGGAGGGCGGTCAGCCCACCTCAACCAAAACTACGTGACGATTTACTGACGGCAAAAATATGCGGTCATGCAGTCCAGCATCACTGACAGGGCGACATACTCGTCCATCTGGCTCATCATCGCCGAATTTCCGCAGGTAACCGTCTACTACTACTACAACACAGAATGAACCAACAACCTACAGCCTCATCACCAGGCCAACCCCCGGAGTTCACCTCCGTCGGCGGGCTACGGTGCTTTCGACCTACGAAGTTTCGTCCACTTTCGCCACAAGAACAAAGATTTTAACCCTTTCCTCTTCCTTTTTGTCTTTCCTTCGCCTTTCGTTTTCAGGAAGAAGATTTTAACTTTCGGAAGAATTTTATCATCACCTTTCCTTTCCTTCATTTCCACCCCTCCCAGCCACCATCTATTTATAACTTTCCCCCTCCTCCTTACCCCCCCGGACCATCCTCGTTCTTCCCTCCTATCAACGTGTTTCACTTCCTTCAGTTGCGGAATTGGACGCTGACCGACCGGTCGATGGTCTTTCCACCGTCTCGGCCGCGCTACTTCCCCCTCAAAACTGCTGCAGGGGCTTCTAGTCCTCCTACGCGGGAGCTGCACCCTTCAGGGAACGGGGCACAGGTCAGCGCGATGACCTTTCACCTCGCTGTCCGGGCTACTTCCGTCTTCCGTCCTTTTCGCAAGGCGAGGGAGAACGTTGTCTCCTCTCATCGGCAAATCGAGGCCGATACAGATCCCCTCCCCCCTCCGGTCGGATGTCAGCAGCGCCCCCTCCAGACCTAGCGCTCGCGGGCGGGCGGAGAGCGAACGTACCTCTCCTGCCGTCTCACGGTACGAGCCGTCCGGCTCCGGAGGGGGTCGGGTAGCAGCCCCCTGCTCTCCCCTCACAGCACTCAGTAGATTTCCGGTGTAGAAGACGAGACCGACCAACTCGAGGACCCATCGCGGCCGGTAAAGTTCCTTTGGAAGACCATTTCTCGCCGAAAGGTAAGGGGCCGTTTCCCTGCTATTTCCAGTAATCTCCAGCTCCCGTAATCATTAATTCCCTCGAGGAAATAACATCACCTCCACATCATCAGTCAGCTTAGGGATTCCTTTTCCAGGATTGGCCCCGGTAGACAGTTTGTTTACAGTGTAAGCCGCCCTTTTAGGGCTCGTCCAGATCCCCTGCGTGATATTCTCGGTTCCCCCTCTGTCTCCAGGTGGATTCCACCCCAGCGCCTCTTTATAGTCATGTTTTCCTCTGTTTCTTTTCCTTTCCCAGTTCAGAAGCGCGCGATTAACTGTCAGCTTGGTGTAGGTCGGCCATCTTGGCTCAGCTCCTCTTCACACCACGTGGTACATGTCAGGCCCGCGCCCGTTCTCTGCTTCACACCCTGGTCCCCGCGCCTGCTACCCCCAGGGAGGCCGGGTATCACCAATAGAAAAGCCTACTAGGTTTTCCTTTTGCAGCAGCGGACCTCATCAGTGCGGTTTTACGGCGTAGAACTTCGGCCATTTACGGCACCGGCCGAGCGCCGTGACTGGTCAGCGCCACGTGCCGGCCTCCCTCCGTCTCCTCCTGTCCGTCTCCCTGCGCCAATCTCCTCGATGTCTGTCTATCCACTCGTTAGGCTCCTCGACCCGTCCCCCCCCGGTATTTTCGCATCACTGACAGAGCGACAAATGCATCCATCTGGCTCATCAACGCCGACCATCAACTCCGCCACCACCTCATCTCAACTCCAGGCCAACCCCTTCAGTCCCATCACCACCCCTACGTCCGTCCGCGGGCTGATCACCTTTTTGATGATGCCTACGTTTCGTCTGGGGACTAAGATTTTAAAACTCCTTTTCCTCCTCTTTATCCCTTCCCCCCCTTTTCGTTTTAGAGAGATTATAATTTTCGGAAGATCTTATCTCATCGGCATCCCTCTCCGTCTCCCAGCCTCCATCTATCACTTCTTCCCTCTTTTGGACTAACCTCGCTTCTCCTCTCTCTCTCTCCTGCAGCTTCATCACCTCTGCTCCAGCTTCTGCCTTCACGATGTGGAATTGGGCGTCGGTCAGCATGACGACTGTCACCGGGCAACCTCCCGTCTACACCTCGACCTGACGTCATCTCCGACCACCACGTGACGAGGGGAGAACCTGTCTCCATCCATTTTCTCCTCCTCACACGGCACTTTAAGCCTCATCTCAGACTCTCGCCTCCCTCATCCGGTCACCCCAGCATACACCTCTAGGGACAGGCGGAGAGTGAACTCTGTATCCGAGAGTCTCAGCCACGACAAACCGTACCTCTCCTGCCGTCTCACGGAGGAGTTTGGGCAGCCCCCTGCTCTCACCAGCCTCCCCTTCAAACCTCGGACGACCCCGAATTCCGACAGCAGAGCCGTTTTCTTCGAAGATACAGCATCTTCAAGGTAAGACACTTTTTTAATGCAAATTTATTCAAATTTCCGTGCGTTTTGCGTTTTTATCGAGTTCCTCGTGCTGTGAATTTCTCAGCCCAGCGACCTATTGTTAGTTAGTTTTCTCCATCCTGTGTTCACTCTTCGATTTTGGTGCTAGATTAGTTTAGAATGGACTTTGTTAGTCAGAGAGGGGCTTTGGTGATTAACCCTGTGTCAGGTTCTCATGCATATTCATTAGGTGGGCGGATCACTTTCCTGCTATTTCTCTTTGTTAGCTCGTGCTGAGCCTCAGGTTATTGTCTGTAGATTATCGCGTAGAGCTCGGGTTATTGTCTGTAGATTATCGCGTAGAACTCGGGCTATTGTCTGTAGATTATCGCGTAGAGCTCGAGTTATTGTCTGTAGATTATCGCGTAGAGCTCGGGTTATTGTCTGTAGATTATCGCGTAGAGCTCGGGATTGTCTGTAGATTATCGCGTAGAGCTCGGGTTATTGTCTGTAGACTATCGCGTAGAGTTCGGGTTATTGTCTGAGTTTAACACTTAGAATAATTTTAGGACATAAATTATTTTCCCGACTTAGATTAATTACTGTGACAGGATCCCTCTCTCCTTTGTTCCTCCCACCTGTACTTCACTGCTTCACCCTTTGACCACCGACTGTTTTCTGTCGCCTTTACTAATCATCTCTCTCTCTGTTTTTATAGTAACTGATGGAGCCCCAGCCATTAACGTAGGGATTAATGCAACTCCCGCGAAGGACGACGGGGCCACCGGGATTCCGTCCTCCATGGAATTCCTGCAAGAGCTGGATATGGAGCCAGGCAACCGGAAGAACCTAAGATTGGAAAAGAAGAGCTGTCTCTTCATAGACCGGAACAACAGCATGGCCACCTCAGAAGTCGGACGGCCTGAACGAACGAGTGAGGGCGGTGCTCAGTAGCTATGGGGGGCGGGGCTACTGAGATAATTGGCAGTTCTGCGGCTAATGCCGAACTCCTCTGTACAAAGTCAAAACGTAAAAGGGACCAGCCACGTGACGAGGGGAGCCAGCCCAGTTGTGTGGGTAAAGACCCGTGGACTCCCCCTCACCACTGGCTGTGCGATTCCCCAACAAATTTTGGGGAAGTACGGGAAGGTGTTAATTCCCTTGAAATACGACTGTTTGCCTGGTTTGCCCTTCCTGTCAGGACGGAAGTGGCAAAATGATCCTGAGGGAAGCAATTCCCAGAAGAATCAAGGAGACGGTCGATGGAAGGACACATCCCTTCCAAGTCTTTTACAGAGACCAACCAAGTGCTGCCAAAACTACAAAACGGTCGGACACCAAGAACAGGTGCCCATCCATGGTAACCACGGGCGAAGGAATCGGGGTGGAAACCACGGAGGATAAATCAAAAGACCAGCAGAAGGTAAGTGAAACTACTGCTACCTTAGAATTACCGAAGCCTTTGGAAAAGAAGAAAACAATCTGAAGAGAAATCGCCAGCCAAGGACCAAAATCGTAAAGATCCTGGCAAAATCCAATACTCCAACACCATCTGAGGATGAGGAGGACGTGATCCTCCTCTCCATACGCAAAACAATGCGCCCGAGAGGTGCCAAACGCACAATACGAGACTCCATCCCTCCTAAGAGGAAATGGTGGAACCTCGCAGGGCTCGTTGTTTGGAGCCGCAACTTTCAATGGATACTCAATCAGTATCCACAACTCCTCAGGAACCTGAATCGCTCCCTCCCTCCCCCTGTTAAACAGACTCAGGGGCACGGACCCATGGAAGTGCTCACCTAAATAGGTGTCGCTTTCTTTGGGCGGATTTTTCGGGTTTAACTTTGAGCTGATTAAGCGAGTGTCCAGACGTTTGGAATTTTTATCCCTGAATTTAAGAGGGATAAAATTTAACAAACACTGGAATGACTTTCTAGATCATCTAGAACATTCTGCAAACGATAGCATAATATGCATGCAAGAGCTACATCTACAAAACAAACAGGAAATAGATAGATACTTCACTAACTGGCATGGAACAATACACAAGTTTAGACCCTATAGGTATGAAGAAAGGTGTCTGCATTCTTCTCCACCATAGTCTAAATACAGAAATAGAACTCACCTTCAGTGATAATGAAGGTAGAATAGCGATAGTTTGCTTTAAAAATCAGCTCCAAAGAAAAGTGATCGTGTCGGTGTACGAACCTACAGTGGAGAGGGAGCGGACGTCGTTCCTTCAGAACTTCAATGATATCTTAGAGCAGGAACTCAGGTCCTACCCTGTCGAAGATATTTATATCCTAGTTAACACCTACAAGCACACACAATATTTCCTTAGCCTTCCTTACACAGACAGACAGATGACAACTCAGATATACTTATCAGAATATTCCAAACTCAGCCAGAATTCCTTTTTAATTAAAAAAAATGCAAACTAGGGCACAAAATAAAATGCTGTAAAATATGGAGAAAGTGCCTGGTATTTACAGCTGATTTAAATGTTTGTGGGGCTTTAGAAAACTTCAGTAGGTTAGCTTTTTATTTATATTTTCCTATTTACATTTCAATATAGCAAATCTAAATATGTATAGTATGTATTTCAAAGCAATGCCTTGTGTTGCTTTTGGCTGGCATACGTGTGAACAATGTCCATATAGACAAGACTACAAAGTATATCCCATTCAGCGTCAATATGGCAAGATTTGTGAGACTACTTTGAGTCGTAGTAGTTTGTTGCAAGCTTTTGATCAGCTTTAATTTTGAAAAGGATCAGTTACCAGAACAGTTAGTGACCATGTGTGAGATAGATCTTCAAAGCAATTTCTATGTTAGGAAAAGTAACTTGAACATCATTGTGAAGTATGATGTTATACATAAATGTTTCCAAGATGCAGTCTTCCTTTTTCTGATCCAAAAAGACAGAGGAATAACTGGAACACCAAGGTTGATATCCAGATCTTGCTTGTAGAAGTCCAACAACTTACTTGCATCAATTGTAATAGAATCAGGGTCCACATCCAAGAAGATTACATAATTTGCTGTAGGTTAAGTGAAATTTCAGGCATACCAAAAGCCTGTTGATACATTGTTGACAGACCTTATTATGAAAAGCTTTCTTTAGCATCAGCTTAGCATCAGCTTATGGCTGCTGATGCACAATATGATGATGAGCTCAACACCTTTTACCTAACAATCTTCTTTTCCTGAAAGAATCTTGCCAACTTCTTCAAAATTATCATGACTAAATCTTTGAGTGACTTCAAAACACCAACCACAGAATTCAAATTGAGTTACACTGCTTCCAAAGTTTTGCTGATGTTGTTGAAGTGCTTGCAAGATAAAATTCCTGTCTTAAGTTTACTCATTTGATCATATGGTCCTCATGCTTTACTGCAATATTAGCCACAGAATTCCCCTATGTTAATCCTAGCACCTTGAATAAATATTAGAAATGTTCTGTGATTTCTTTTCTATTATGGCCTGTTGACTTAAGAAAGGTTACAAAGCGCTACACAGGCCGATTTAGTTTGAAATATTGCAAAATGACAGTAAGTTGGTGAATGTGAGCATTGTCTTCACATGAATCCAAAGATATTGAATTATATTTTTTTCTGTTTAACTCGATCAATCAGGACATCTACAAAACTTTTGCCATGACCTAAGTCAGTTCCTTGCACACACTTGCTGATAAATAATTGATGCGTCTCTTGCCTTTGTTAGCTTTAGTCTGACTGTGCTATGCCAAGAATGTGTTATACTTTGCAATCAATTCCAACAGACCAAAGTAGTTACCATTGCATGCAGACCTAATTGTTTGATCATTACCTCTCATAGCAAACCCTTACTCTGCAAGAAATGCTACCAACATCCATTACGATTCCTGGCTACTTCACTTTGATGTTCACCTGGTATAAGAATAGCTTCAGAAGGTCCATTAGTAGGTCCAGATGCATCACGTTGTAAGAAGATACACTTATAGGTGCTTAGCAATTCTTTACTCCAGCTCCTGCTGCTTCTCTGCTCCACTCAAATACTTCTTCATCACTGTGACTTGTTAATTGTTTTTTTTTCTTTATTTTCCATAATATATGTTTTTAAAAATTCTCACTGATAAAGTCTCAAGAATAATGTGAGAGCTGACGACTTCCCCTTTTCAGAACTGTTTGGGTAAACAACCTGTTATCTGACCCTAATGGGATCTAGAGATGGTTGGATACCTAAACCAGTGTTGTTGCTTATCCAACAACTTTCTTTAGTTTTGTTCAGTAGTAAAGACTGGCTGAACTATTTTAAATATTAGTTAGATAACATGCTGCAACCTACCGTCAAGCAAGAAGTGTAAAGGATGCTAACTATTTCACAAAGGTTGGATATTTGAAAATGAATTTAATTGGCTTATATTGGAAAAGTCAGATATCAAAGACCAGTTGGATAACTGGAAGTCAAATGACAGGTGGTTGACTGATTTGATTTTCTTCTTTAAAGCATTTTATAATCTGATACAATACAAATTTTAAAAAGATGATAACATTTTCTTTAAAGTTTGTTTGCAGTGTAAAATTGTATGATTGTGTTTTGTTGTTTTTATAGTTTGTGTTATCAGGGAGTGGATCCAGAATTTTTGAGAAAGTTGGGGTGATCAATAGAAATGGCGGTGGTAATATGGCACATCTCGGAAACGGGTTGGGTGGAGGAAAGACAAATGCAAAACCAACTTCCTCAATACTAAGCCTGGCCTACAAGAATTAATGAAAAAACCACCTGTCATCTAGAGATCCGTTGTTTGACCCTTTCCATGTTAGTTCATAAATAGTCTGAATCAGTGTTGATTATAGTTGACAGTTGGGTGAAATGTGGAGATGGACATTGGCACTGTTTCTCTCAATTATTAGCCAGGCAGCTTTCCACAGCCTATGGGGCAAGTGAGCAACCCCATTTTTGCTTGACCAATATACCCGCAAAATACAGCCCCAAAGATCTTATCTCATCATTGTAACCTATCAGAATTAATACATAATCCACCAGTAAAAAATGAAGGAATACTTCAAATGTCTACCATTCAGCCTTTATTCCATGTTCTTCTTGCATCCACAATAAAAATGAAGCAAAATTGGAAAATATGGACATTTCTGATGGCATTAATGCTATGTATTATTTGTAGACTAATGGAATTACATATCACCTTGCTTTTCATAATCTGAAAATTGCAATATCAGCATTTTAAGTTCATATTATTCTTTTGTTACTTTTATAATAATAAAGATAATATATATACTTTTACATATCATTGGTTTTGCTGACTTGTCAATGATACCTTTATAGCTAGAAAAATGAATTATTGACTAAAATATCAATAACTAATCAAGCATTTAATGTTTTTAATTAAATCTTTTATTTAATACATTTTCAAGTCAACCATAAGGAAAACAGACCAAAACCAAATAAAAAAACTACAAACATTTTTAAAAAGTGCACAAAACAAAATAATAAATTCCTAAAATAAAGTCATGGCATGGACATTTTTCTAAAAAGTCTTCAAAAACAATACATATATCACCTTAAAATTTATACATTAGAAACCAAACTACAACAATTTTACAGGTAAACATGAGACTAAAGCCTCTTTTAAAAACATTTCCTGATGTGAAGTAGCTTCGGTTCTCTAAAACAGAACAGAGAATCCAATTTTCTGTTTTTAAAATATTAATTTATATTTTTTCAAGGTGGCTTGAGACAGTGCACTTCTGCTGCTGGTAAATAAGGTTTTGAATTCTGTAAGTAAAAATCAGTTTTGGTTGTTGTACCCAGCCTATCTGTGGAGTGAAGCCGAACTGGTGTGCGTCCATTGCTGTCTCCGCAAGTTCTTGTGTGGCAGGTCCCATGTTTTTTCTAGCAGAAAGCCCCAGTGGCAACAGTTCACCTGTCAGCCCCCATCCGCAACAGCATCCAGTGACCTAAAGCAAGCCTGAGTCATTGCTGCGGCTGGCAAGCCAGCGGGGTGATAGGGAGCCATATGGTTGTTAATGTAAATAGTTGTGGACTGCTGCCTAAACAGAATTGCCATCAGCAAATATACCCCTCTGATGACCACCTTCATGCATCAGAAAAGATGAAAGTCAGACTTACTATAATCAGGTGGATGTTGTTCTGTAATGATGCACAACAATGCTGCCATACTCAACTACCCAGTACCACACAGTTATCACAAAAATCCAGCACAGTAAATATGACAAATTTTGAAAAAGCCAGGCTCTTTTCAGGCATATATATCCACACAACCATACATAGTTCATTTACTCTATATTTTTTGAATTACCAATTTCATGGTAGCTGAGGATAATATTCTCTTTTCAAGCATCAAATATTTCTCAACTCATACAATCAGAGAGTCAAAGATACACCAGTTTACAATCATTTAGACATACGATAGACAGGTCCATTGGCTATGGTGCTTCCAATGAACTGACTTTAGTATAATACAGACACAGATAAGATAGATTAAAGCTTATCTACAATTCAGTGGTAGAGATACAGTATTCAGCATCTTCCAGCTGAAGCATGACAATGAAAAAACAAAACCACCACCATCTTCAAATGTACAATAGTTTTTTGTTATCATTTAATACTACACTTCTATTTTGCCCTAAACATTTGTTTAAAACTAATAATAAATACATTAACAATTTTTGATCTCTGTTAGAAAAATCTGTTGAGAACACAGCAAAGTCTCCTGTAACACCACATCCCATGGAGGTTAAGGATCCAGAGGACATCACAACCTCTGAAGCAATAGCTCCAGAGGAAGGTGTCCAGGCCCCTGGAACAGACAAAGGCGCGAACTCCTCACCCCCCAAATAGCCAAAAATCAAGGAGACGAGGCCCCATGCGGACCAGCCCCGAATCTAACCCACCCACACCACCAAAAAGGGAAATAACGGAAGACAGCCAGGTCGCTCACTTGAGGCCCCTCCAGACACTTTTTAGAATCAGTCACAGCCCCCCACCTATCTGTCACAATGACTCAGGGGGTTGATGGAATGGAAGTGCCCACCCGAAAAGGTGCCACTTTCATTTTGGACAGATCTTTAGGATACAACTCTGTGATGCCCCCAGGACGATGAGCCAGGTTTAGCGATCACGTGAACACTTAGCTTATTTTTCCCCCCTTTCTCAGTGAGCTTTAGTTTACCTGCCAACTGTAAGTCATTTAAATACTTCTGTCCTTATTCTGTTTGTTCCTATCTCCACTTAGTTTCCTTTACAGTTGTTTGTATTTTTTTCGAACTTAATAAATATTAAAAAAACGATGGAGCCTCAGCCATCAGCCTCCTCAGCAGGTTCCAGCTGTGCCAGAATGGCTAGACAAAGGAAGGTAGGGGCTAGCAATAATAATCTGAAGGACTATGAGGACAACGGAGGAACACAGACGGTCGGTCCTTCAGAGATTTCCTGAGGGAGTAGGACACGGATCCGTCCACCCCCGGAATCTAAATTCTGAGAAGAGCAGCCCGCTCTTCCTCCAGGCCAACAAAGCGGTAAGTTGCCTGGAAGTCGGGAAAGCGTCGCTCGATGCCAGACTCAGCGAGAAAGTCTGTGCAGTCATTTCCAGCTATGGAGGGGCCATCGAGATGCTGGATTAATCTCGACCAAAAGCCTTCCATTAACGGAATAAACTATACTGTAAGAGGGGCCAGTCCCGTGGCCCGGGTAAAGGTCCGCGGATTGCCCCTGTCCAAGTGTGGAAAGGTAATCGTACCCTTAAAGTACGATGATTGCCTGAGTATTCCTCTCAGGACAGAGGAGCGTTAAAATGATTCTCCGGGAGCCTATCCCGAGAAGAACCAGAGAAATGTCGGACATATTCCTTCCCGGTGGTCTACAAAAAGCAGCCCACAGAACCACCGTTTTGTAAGATCTGCAAAGAAAGGGGGCAGGCACACCGAGGGAGTTCCCAGAGCGCTGACACCCATAAAGATAAGGATCCTCCAAAGGAGCCCTTGGAGGAGAAAACACCACAGACGACTCAACCTGTGGAAAATTTGGTTCCAACAGATCAGCAACCCGCAGAGGACGCCATAACCCCTCCAACTTCAGCTCCAGAGGAAGATAACCTGACCTGTGGAAACAGTAAAACCGTGGAGAAGACATCAGTCCACCCTGAAGCTGCTCACCCAAAGAGCAGCAAATCTATAACTAAGACATCCAAACGCCACCCAAAAGGAAGGCGAGGAAAGTGGGTTTTTTGGATGCGTTTGCCGAAGACGTCGCGCCATGAATTCGCAAAAATGAGACAGGATCTGGTTGATGGCTTCTCGGCCTTCTCTGGCAAAGATCAACTCGGTTTGCGCTAGAGATCCTGAAGGACGACTTGAACCCAATTCTCGGAAGTAGAGACCTTTTGGAACCAGCCTGAAAGATTCGTCGACAGGTAAGTGTAATTTTCGCCTAGTTTCAAGCTTATTTTTGCCAATTTGCTTCAATTCGTTCGGCTTTTGTCGCTTTTTAGATTAGAAAAATTCACTGTTAGTTAGCTTTTTACAAAACTGTACACTTTCGCGTTTTTGAGAAAATAGATTAGGGAAATTTCTGTAGTTAGAATAATTAGGATAGGAACATCCGTTCCGCTAGTTAGCATATTTCAGCTTCCGGTAAGCGGAACGTTTTTCCGCATTTTTCTGAGGTAGAAACAGACGGTTTTTGATAGGGTATTTTGCGTTTTTGCTAGGCATTATTTAGTGGTAAGGACATAGAATATTTTTGCTGTAGCTTAGATTATTTTAGGTTTTAGTGTTAAAAACTTAGAATTTAACTTAACTTTTAGGACTTAGAAAATTTTTCATTTGTAGGAAATAGAAATTTTTCTTAGTTTTTGGTACTTAGAAAATTTTTAGGAGATAGAATAATTTTTCATTAGTTCGTAAATTAGAAATATCCTATAAGTTTTAGCAGTTAGTGTATTTTACTTTCTCCCGACTCTTGGGAGCTAGCCTAGGTCTGTAATTCGATACTCTACAGCCTTTGTTTAGATAGGCCCAGCGCCTCGCGTCTGGTTAGATCTCTGTTTATTTAACGACAGTTTTTGTTTTTATAGCTGCTCCACCTCTATTTAAGTCAAACCAATTCTTCCACTTCTAAAAACTTTTCTAATTCTACTTTTTTCTTTTTGTATACGTGGATCGCTGCGAGCACGTGATGGAGCCCCAGCCATCAACAAGTAACGTGACACCATACGCTGACGCTCTGAAAACAACGAGCAACAGCAGCATGGCGGAAAAGGCCGATGGGGTCGACGGAATACCGACCTTTTCCGAGTTTTTGAGGGAGCTGGACCTGGAGCCGGCCTACCCTACTAATTTAAAATTCGAACAGAAGAGCTCTCTGTTCATACACTCACAGAACAGATTGCAAACCCCCGAAGTAGGCCAAGCGTTAGTTAATGCTGGCCTACAGGATAAGGTAAGGGCTGTTCTAAGTAGCTATGGGGGAGCTACTGAGATTGTGTGTACTTCCGCGGAGAATGCAGAGCTGCTATCCACCAAGCAGCTACAAATAAAAGGGGTAAGCCATATAATGAGAGGGGCTAATCCACTAGCGTGGATCAAAATAAGGGGTCTTCCCCTAACAACTGGGTGTGGGGGCCCCCAAAAGATTTTAGAAAGATATGGGAAGATATTAGTCCCTTTCAAATATGACTGCCTCCCGCAGCTGCCCTTTCTTTCGGGGCAGCGGAGCGGGAAAATGATATTAAGGGAACTGATACCGAGAAGGATACATGAGGAAGTTGACGGGGTGATGTATACCTTCCAGGTATTTTACAAGGATCAGCCCAGTCCCCCACCATTTTGCCAAACGTGCAGGATGGTGGGTCATACAAAAGACACGTGTACTGGGCTTGAAGATCTGAGAAGAAAAAGGGAGAAGGAAACAGCCAAACAGCAGGTAGGTGAAAAATCCCCTCCCGATAGAAAGAAACAAAAGAAACGAAAAGACAAATCGCCGTTGAGCGATACAAAAGAGGCGATAAAGGGAGATGAAACCCCTCCCTTAGCAACGCCCATCCATCGGACAACGAGGATGATCTAATCCTCTTGTCCATAAGAAAGACCATGCGACCACGTGTCGCAAAGAGGACGATTAGGGAATCAACCCCTATCACACCTCCGAAGAGGAAGGAGGTAAAAAAAGCCAGGACACTGGGACCGAAATCCCAGACAGAAACTGGCTCAAACACAAGAAAGATGAATATGATACAAGATCAAAGTGACCCAGAATCCCTTCCCTCCCCAGCTAAATCCAGCCAGGGGTACGGCCCCACGGAAGTACACACCTAGATAGGTGTTGCTTCCTTTGGACGGATTCTTTGGGCTTAACTGTGGAACGTCTAAACGATTGCGAGATTGACTAGCGATTATGTCGAGACGCCTTAATTTTTTATCCCTGAATTTAAGAGGGATAAAATTTAATAAAAACTGGAATGTTTTTCTAGATGACCTAGAACATTCTAACCCAAACCAAATAAAATGCATGCAAGAGCTTCACTTGCAGAACAAAAAAGAATTAGATAGATATTTCGCTAATTGGCATGGTTTAATACACTCCAGTTTAGACCCTATAGGTAGAAAGAAAGGCGTATGCATTCTTTTCCACCGCAGTCTAGACATGAAAATAGAACATACCTTCAGCGACAATGAAGGTCGCGTAGCAATAGCAGGATACACAGATATATGATTGCATCGGTGTACGTTCCAACCGTAGCGAAAGAGCGTGCATCCTTCCTTCAGAACTTCAACTCTATCTTAGAGCAGGAACTCAGGTCTTACCCTGCCGAAGATATCTATATACTAGGAGATTTTAACTGCGTCCAGTCCCACGAGCGAGACAGGCAGGGACCAGACATTAAAAGTAGGACTCATCTGGTCAGCCAAGCCCAGCTACAGGCGATGTGCTGGTGGTTTGGTTTGATTGATGGGTTTAGATACAAGCACCCAGACATGAAAGGCTTCACCCATTATAGCCTAAAATACAATGTCACAACTAGATTAGACAGGATCTATGTATCCAAACATGCAGCTAGACAGCTCCATGGAGCGACCACTGCCAGGTAAAGGCCAGCTTTCTCGTCCAGGAGAATATCAGAGGCCCCGGCAGCTGGAAACTGAACAACGCTATACTGACAGAGTCAGAATACATTGAAGGGATCCAGCAACTATGGGAGGACTGGTCCTCCAAAAAGGACGAGTACGAGGACCCCCTGGTATGGTGGGATTTAGGAAAGAACAGAATAAGAAATTTTAGCATGAAATATAGTAAAGCGCGTAGCGCGTATAGGCAGCTTGTAGAAACTAAGTTGAAACAGAAGTTAAACTTAGAATTAAAACAGGCCGCCTTAGGACAGGATAGAAGTAAGGAAATTAAAGCCATCCAAACAAAAATAGATAGACTGCAATTAGACAAAACAGAAGGCGCCAGAATCAGGGCCAGAGTACCGGCCATGAATGGTGAAGGTAATAGAAGGTCATTCTGTGGCTTAGAAAAAACAAACGCGGATAGGAAAACAATAAACAAGTTAATAAATAAGGAAGGCCAGATACTGACAGATATAGATGATATATTACTGGAAGAGTCTCGGTACTTCAAAGAACTATACACTAGCGAAGACACATGTCCGCTTGCTCAGGACGAAATCTTGGAGTGTCTAGAAAATAAACTAGACCCCCTAGAAGCCGAACTCTGCGAGGGACCCTTAAACATACAAGAAGTAAAACAGGCCATTAGGGCCTCAAATAAAGATAAAACCCCTGGGAATGATGGCCTTACGCTGGAATTCTATAAGAGATTTGAATATCTCCTAGCTAAGGACCTAACATTCATCGCAAATGTAGCTTATGATAAAGGGGTACTCTCCGAATCCCAGCGTAGTGCTACCCTTGTTCTGCTCCCGAAAGGAGGCGAAGGGGCATACCTGGAAAACTGGAGACCCCTGAGTTTGCTCAATAGCGATTATAAAATTATAACCAGGGCATTAGCAAATAGGCTAGCCAAAGTAATGAGTAAAATAGTAAGTGCGGATCAGTCCTGTTCAGTGCGAGGGAGAAGTATTACAGATACCCTTCAACTGTTCAGAGAAATAACAAGTAGGCTAGACACAGAAAATCCCCTAGGGATAATGCTAGCCTTAGATCAGAAAAAAGCATTTGATAGAGTAGAATGGGATTTTCTCATAAAAACATTAAAAACCCTCGGTTTCGGGGAGTATTTCATAAAATTTGTTAGACTAATATATACAGACATATACACACAGATACAACAAAACGGACACACATCAGAAACCTTCAGACCCACGAGAGGCATCCGGCAAGGATGCCCACTCAGTGCCATGTTGTATGTCTTAACTGCTGAACCAATGGCCGCCCTCATCCGCTCCAATAGTAATATTGGAGGGATAGGCGGTGTAAAAATTCAGCAGTATGCAGACGATGCCACACTCCTCTTAGAGGATGAGGATAGTCTGCATGAAGCACTGAGATCCCTTGAGGTGTATGAAAAAGCCTCAGGGGCTAAAATCAACCTCAGAAAGACAACTGCAGCATGGTTGGGAGGTAATAAAAAACCTCCCAGTAAGCACAAAATCACGTGGGTTGAAGACAAAATAAAATTACTTGGAATTTATTTTCCTACTAATAGCAATACTAACACAGATAAACCCAATTGGGACATAACAATAAGTAAGATCAGAGGCTTATTAACAGCATGGTCTTCACTTAACTTATCATATTTTACAAAGACAGAATTAATTAATACTTACGCTGCACCAAAAATATTTTATAAATCTAAAATAATAGGGATGCCTAAGTGGGCGCGCACCGCCATAGACGCCGAATTTGATCGATTTATATGGCAAGGGCGCAAACACCTGGCAAATAGGCAAATAATAAGACTCCCCCGAAACAAAGGAGGATTAAACCTAATAAACTTAGAGAACAAAACAGGTGCTCAAATGATAATTAACATAATAAATATCATAAGGACTAGAGAAGAAAAACCAAGATGGCACTCTCTCTTCTTAGACAGATTAGCTAAGGCATTCAATACCCCTAGTGGTATGCATGTACTTACTAATAAACTAAAACTATATAGAGCTCAAAAACATGTACTAACAGACTATCACGTAAAAGCACTAACAAATTGGATAAAATCCAACATAGACATACACCCAGACAACATAATAAGCTTAGGAACTCAACAACACGACCTAGAGAAAACATCCCAGCGAGACATCTACTTCTTCCTTGCGTCACGACCGATAACGGAACCGGACTATAGGGAGAAGTGGAGAAGCACGCTGAACACGTCTGTACTTCCGTGGGATACAATATGGAAATCTTCCATCAACCATCTCACGGATGGGTACACCGCTGATATCCACTGGAAGATATTAAGAAGAGTTCTCCCCACAAGCATAAATGGAAAATAATAGATTCTCCAAAATGCCTACACTGTAAAGAACAGGACGAAACGGTTCTACACTGTATATTCGCATGTCCGCTGAATATAGAAATGTGGTGCCTAGTCCGAGATTTGGTCTTTAAAATTAAAAGTCCCCAGGAGAAACTTAATTTGTTCTGGCGCATCTTTGGCTTTTCTTCAAGGACTAAGAAAGACTGCCTTTCTAACTTCTTGGTCTTCACGGCTCAAAGAATTGCTTGGAGTAGCCGGAAGGCTTTAGAGAGCGGTCAACTCACTACAACTGAAAAACTGTTTCAAAAATACGTAACCATGTGGTTACAACAGAAATACGCAGTCATGAAGTCCAGTATCAGTGATAGAGCGCTGTACTCATCCATATGGCTGATAAACAGCGCCCTTGGAACTCTATCACCAACCAACCAACTTAGAATAAATGAGGACCTAGTTCCTAATTTAACTTCTTCTGATAGGCCTCCTTGAATCAACGTTACTCTGTATGTCTCATAATATATGCTAATAAATACTTTTCTTACAGAATGGAAAAATGAAAGAAAACAATGAGAAAACTCACCTTGACCGCCTTTAAAAACCTTGAACTAGAACAAAATATACATTAGCTATTAAAGAGAAGATTTTTCTACTGTTCCCGTACGAAAAACACTTCTCAACTCTCTAGACTAAAAACAATTACTTCCTATAATAACTTAATATACCCCATACCCACCCAGATATAACCCACCCAACACCTTTATTTTTCCCTGAGCAAAGCCCTTATTTATTTATAACTTTCCCCACCCAGAGCTGCGAGTCCCGGTAGATGGACTAAGCACCTGCTCCGTCTCCGTCACTCGGAGTACAGGCGCTGACCTACACTCACCTCCAGGCGGATAAAACAACACCTCTGGCCGTTGGCGAAGACAAGTGAATGGGAATGGGGCGCCGGCCGGTGGCACGATGACCTACAACGCGTCGGCTGGGCTACTTCCCCTCATCAATCACTAACTCGGGAGATCCTGTCTCCATCCATTTACAGTTATAAAAAAGATTAAAATAAAACCAAAAAAAAACAGCTCCCTCCCCCTATCCTCCCCCTCCGGTTGGACTTAATAAAAATAAAAAACGGCCCAATGCTCCTCTCTCTTTAGAGTTTAAGGACACACAGAGAGAGGAGGAGACTCTGTTCTAGAGGGTTCAGCCTGGATAAACCTACCCCTCCTGAGCGTATTAGATAGGAAGGAGTTGGGTAGCCCGCTGCTCTCGCTAGGATGAGGTACACTAACATTAAGAAAAAATAATACAGGTCGAAATAAGACCTCACTCATAAACAGCTGAGGCGGCCGGTCGTGGAACCGACCCAGCTACACCACACACACATGCAAACTTAACAAACAGGCCATAACAATCGCACCCCCCACCCCCCCAAAAGATCAAAGTGTAGTATCGCTGCACCGATCTGTGGAGGGAGTTTCGCTGAGGGATTTTACTTTTCCCTCAAAGGTAAGTGCCTGTGCTCTTAAAAAGCGCATCCGTCGACCAATAGCTCGTCTATTGTAAGGGCTGTGAAATCACACCCTAGTCTTGGGGCACCAAGGTACGTCAGGGTACTACCTGGTGTAAACAGGGCCGGCGGATCCGGATTTTTAAAGCTCGATTTTTGTCGCTCGTTGTCGCTTTCGTTCGATCGTTCCGAAGCACGCGTATGTCGCAGGCTGCGGGAAACCTTGGCCCGGAAGGAGGTCTGCCAGTCGTGGCAGGCCCATCCGGGGTTACGGGCCTTGTGCCCACAGGGGGACTCGGGCCCCAGTCCGTGGATGTGGGACGAAAAACTCCCACCCTGGCTGGATGCGATCCGATGGAGGGACTGGCGGCGGGCGGGACGTATGCTGGCATCCTGAAGAAGGAGCGTCCCCAACCCGTACCGTCCAGCGACTCTGACGGAGAGGAGGAAGGTATGGATTTTGGAAGGTTCATGCGAACCTACAAAAGGAAGCTAGTCACTTCCTCGGACAGCGAGGCGACGGCCTCGAAGTCTGATGCATGCCCGAACCCGAAACAACGGCGGGGCGAGAGACCGTCGCAACCGTGCGGTGGCGTCGCCGCGCAGGCTGGGAAACAGCAGGGGAAGGAGACGTCGCTCTTCCTTTACGACAGCGAGACGCGACGAGTGAGTTCGGTGGACGTGGGGCTTGCCCTCATGAAGGCCGGACTCACGCGCCGGGTGGCTGCCGTTATAGCTAAGCCCAGTGGCGCGACGGAGATCGTCTGCAAGACGGACGAAGACGCTAAAACCATACTTACGAGACCACTCGAAGTCAATGGGCTCGGTTACACCCTCCGGGGTGCGAACCCATTGGCGTGGGTTAAGGTGCGAGGTGTCCCTCTGCACGCCCCGGACAACGTCCCGGAGGAGCTGCTAAGGGAGTACGGGAATGTGCTCGTTGCCTTCCGGCACGACACACTTCCTGGCACTCCCTTTTTGTCAGGACAGAGGAGCGGGAAGATGCTCCTGACAGGCAATTCCGAGGAAGTTGTCAGGTCGGGTTGCAGGTCGATACTATCGCGTGGCGGTGATATATCGAGATCAACCAAACGTTGCTCCGTTTTGCCCGACATGTAAGATTCGAGGGCACACCCTTGAATCCTGTCTCATGGCCGGGACGGAAGTTGCCGTAAGTGAAGCCACCTCAGCGGTGGCGGCCCCGGAAGGCAGCCAGGTCCAGGAGGCCGCAACCAACCTGAGCGAAGCTGCCGATTCCGGGATCGGGGCACAGCGTGTCCCGAATCCGGAGGGGGCTCCCAAGCACAGATCGAGGAGGGCCAAGCAGAGGCAACGGAGAGCGGCGGCGGAGCCGACGGCCGCTCAACCTCAGGGGCTAAGGAGAAGCAGGTCGGCTTCTCCATGCCCATCCATACGATCAGGGGTGGCGAGGAGGACCACTGAGCCCTCCCGCGAGCAGCCAGAGGCGGACGCGACGCCTCTGCAGTCTCGAAAAGACCAAGTGGTGGAAGAGCTGCGTAGCAGCAATGAATCCAACCACCCACCAGAAGCTCCTAAAGCCTCTGAAGTCAGTGCCTAATGTAGGTGCTTTCTTTTCGACCGACCTTTTGGATCACTGACCTTTTGATAACGTCCACGGACTTAACGATTTGTTTTTTGAATAACGATAATGGCTAGACGAGTAAATTTTCTCTCCCTCAATGTTCGAGGGATAAATTATAATACACATTTCGACGGTTTCTTAAGTTACCTAGAAAAATCAAACACAGATGTAGCCTGCCTGCAGGAACTACACCTCAACAATCAGTTAGAACTAGACAATAAATTGGCCCGATGGAAAGGACAGAAGCTCAGTAGTTTAGCGCCGTCAGGCCGAGGACGAGGAGTAGCTATTCTTTTCCACCCTAAGTTCTGTTTCAGCTTAGACCACTCCTACAGTGATAACACCGGAAGAGTAATCCTAGCTAGCATAACCAAGGAGGACCAAACAAAGGCGATGATCGCGTCGGTTTACGCCCCGAATGTTGCTCGGGAGCGGGTAGCCTTCATGCTGAGCCTCAAAGATATGTTAGAGAAGGAACTTATGGCTTACCCTGCAAGTGAGATTTATGTGTTGGGGGACTTTAATTGCGTCCCAGACCATGAGTTAGATAGGCAGGGACCGGCCGTTAACCATAGGACGCACCTCGCCGGGATCCCGCAACTGGAGACCTTGTGTCAACAGTTCGGGCTAGTGGATGCGTTTAGAACTAAACACCCAGACTTAAAGGAGTACACTCATTATAGCCATAGATATAGCGTAGCTACTAGACTAGACCGAGTGTACGTTAGCGCTAACCTAGCACCGGTGCTCACGCAGATTACGCACGACGTAGTCTCGTGGACCGATCATCGCAGGTAACGGCTAGCTTTATAGTCAGGCAGGCGGCCAGAGGACCCGGTACCTGGAAACTCAATACCTCTGTTCTGACCGAGTCAGAATACGTAGAAAGTGTACAGCTCTTCTGGGAAGACTGGAGAACGCACCTAAATAGCTTCCCTAGTGCAACCGAATGGTGGGACATAGGGAAAGTAAAACTGAGGGAACTCAGTATAGAATACTGCCAGATACGATCGGCGTATAGGCAATACAGAGAGAGGCACCTTAAGGACGCCCTTAAAATAGAACTAAACAAAGCGGCTATAGGATCCCCTAACGTAGATAAGATCCAAGCCATTAAAAAAGAGTTAACCAACCTAACTAGTAGCAAAGCAGAAGGCGCTAGAATAAGAGCCAAAGCGCAGGCTATTAGCGAAGAAAGGTGCAGCAAAGCCTTCTGCGGCTTAGAGAAGGCTAGAGCTCAGACTAAACTAATGACTAGTCTAAAAACTAACGACGGTCGCTACGTCACCGACATAGAGGACATCCTTAGGGAAGAGACTCGGTTCTTTAAACAGCTGTATACTAGTGAGGAAATTAGTCCGTCAGCTCAGGACGAACTTTTCGACAAGTTAGAACATAAACTAGATCCCTTAGAGGCCGAGCTCTGCGACGGACCCATAACGGAACTAGAGATAAAACAAGCCATCGCGGCTCTAAACAACGAGAAGTCACCCCTTCCGCCGGAGTTCTATAAAAGGTTCGGATACCTGCTAGCTAAGGACTTGGCAGTCGTAGCGAACAGTGCGTTCGATGATGGCGTTCTCTCAGCCAGCCAGCGCTGTGCCACGGTAACCCTGTTGTTCAAGGGAGGAGACCGGGACAGCCTGACGAACTGGAGGCCCATCAGTTTACTAAATTATGACTATAAAATCATAGCTAAGGTGTTAAGCGAAAGGCTGGCCAAAGTTATGTATAAAGTCACGGGTGGGGATCAGACCTGTTCAGTCAGAGGGAGGACAGTGGCCGACTCTCTCCAGCTGATCAGAGAAATCCTGCATAAAGTAGACACGGAAAACTCCCCAGCCATCATGCTGGCCGTCGATCAGATGAAAGCATTCGATAGGATAGAGTGGAGTTTTCTCTTAAGAACACTTAAAGAGTTAGGATTCGGGGATAACTTCGTTAGCTGGATAAAGTTAGCTTACACCGATATCCAGACAAGAATTACGCAGAACGGTTTCATCTCGGCGTACTTTAAACCCTCTCGCGGAATACGGCAAGGATGCCCTCTCAGCGCGCTGCTGTATGTGCTCGCTGCAGAGACGACTAGCCTGTTCGATACGCGCTGAGGAGAAAATACGAGGGATAGAAATAACAGATAAAATAGACGCTAAATAATTCAGTACGCCGACGACACCACGACACCATCTTCGTCCGTGACGAGCGGAGTTTGGAGGCGGCGTTCGACAAACTTCGCCTTTACGAGCGGGCATCTGGTGCCAAAATAAACAAAACCAAAACCAAGGGGGCGTGGCTCGGTTCTCTTCGGAAAACCCCCACAATCCGACAGTTTCGGTATTAGCTGGGCTAGGGACAGAATAAAATTTCTGGGTATCGTGTGCCCCCTTAGCAGAGACATAAACGTAGATAGGGACAACTGGCACGAGCTAGTTGAAAAGATAAAAAGTCAGATAAAGGGCTGGCGAGCCCATAACCTTAGCTTTGTAGGTAAGGAAACAGTAGTGAATAGCATACTCACCGCCCCTATATGGTATAGGAGTAAAATCATAGATATGCCGGAGTGGGCGCGTACCGCCATTGACGCTGAACTGGACAAGTTCTTGTGGCAAGGGCGCAAACACCTCGTCAGTAAACAGGTAATTCGACTTCCCCGGAATTGCGGAGGATTAAATATAGCAAATATAGAGAGCAAAATACGCGCTCAGCGAATAAAATCAATCTTAGATATCATAGGGAATACGATAGAGGCACCAAAATGGCAAATACTTTTCCCCAACAGATAGCAGAGGCCTTCGGCGCGGATATAACGGAATAGTTACCCTACGCGGAAAGCCTAGAATCCACCAAATAAACAATAACCTAAGTAGTTTCCACAAAAATAGCATAGAAACTTGGAGTAAGAGCAAAATAACCCTGATAGGGAATCAAGTAAAGTTAGACCAGAATTTAACACAAAAAAAAAAAACAACGCACCTCACTTGTACTTCACCTGGCGTCGGCTCCGGTGACGGAACCCGACTACAGGGGATGGGAGAAAGTATCCTACATTCAGGCACCCTTCAGTGGAAAGCACTGTGGGACCGTTCAAAAGGTTGTCGCTTAGACAACTATCACACCTCGGACATCCATTGAAGATAATTCACCTTGTACTCCCTCCCTTCGAGGGAAATGAAACATAAGTGGAAATTGATAGATTCCCCCAAATGCCTCATTTGCGCAGGCCAGGACGACACGGTCATCCACAGCATCTTCAGCTGTCCGCAGCAGGAGGCGCTGTGGGGCCTAGTCGAAGTTTTGGTACAACTAGTAAAAGGCCGACGGCACAGACTTAATCTGTACCGCCGCACCTTTGGATTCAACCCCCACAGTAAAAAGGACCGTCTTTCGAACTTCCTGATCTTCACTGCCCAGCAGTGAGCTTGGAGTAGTCGGGGGACTTTAGAGGGCGGAAAACTCACTCCAACCCAAACCATCTACCGCCGCTTCGTAGAAAATACACGGCCAGTTCTTCCAGTGAGCTGGACCGAGAACTGTTTTCGGATACCTGGCTTATAAACCAGGCATTAGGCCGGCTTGATGGCAAGCGCTTAATTAGCCACGTCTGAGAACGTGCTTAAAAACAAACACTCCGACCTTAGGAGAACTCCCCCGGTGGAAAACCTTTTTCTCTTTTCAGATAAAGAAGGAAGAAAGACGCCGGACGAGAACACCCACTTAACTCGAACAATAGGCCGACTAGCGACCATTCATCAAATGTAAAGGAAACCGCAAGGGGGCAGAGGTCAAACTCGGCCCACTACGGATTTCGACGTTGGCGGAAGAAGAATGTCAACTAATGTTTATTTCTTCTTTGCAGCTTAGCGATGAAAGGAGAGAAAACTCCACTTCGAGAGCAAGCACCTGGGTAAATCCTACCTCTGGGCGGGGTTGGGTAGCCGGCTACTCTCACTTAGGCAAAGACATCCACTTTCACAGGCGTACATAAGTCTCACTCGTAAACAGCTAAGACGGCCGGTCGTGGAACCGATCTAGCTACACCACACACACACAATTTTACACCACACAAAAAAAAAAAGATCAAAGTAATTTTTGTGCCGGATTTTACCTCCAGCGACGTCTCGGACCCCGCACTGCGGCAGTACTCGACCAGTGTTTTCGACAGGTAAGTTCTCTTGTTTTTGCTGCTAATTTCGCGTGTGATTTTGCTGCGCTTCAAAATCCGTTTTGTTTAGACTCCCCTGTTAGCCGGAAGCACGATCTGTTTACTACTGTGGATATTTAGGGCTCTGAATTTGTTTAGGCAAATCGCGGCCGGACGCTAGGTCTCCGCTGAGTAAGTCCCGAGGGACACCGCTTGTAGGACCCGTAAGGTGGTTACACCTAGCTTCTCTACCCACCCGTAGACGCGCATCCTTAGATTCATAGAACTCAGAAATCCTTGTTAGATATTCGTAGATCCCGTCATAAAAAGTCTTCGGACTACACGTACCTAAACTGTAAAAGTTTCGAACTTGGGAGAGTTCTCCCCCTTGTTATCTGTTAGTAGCCACCAGGTTACGGACTTAGATTTTTCTTCGTCTTGCCCCTCATAATTTGTAAAAGTCTATAGAGACTTAAGTTTTTTCTCTCCTCTCCTTCTTCTCACCGTAACCACTCTGAAAATTTTCTTCCCCTCACTGTAAACACTTTCCCTTCTAATCTTTCTTCTCTCGCTGTAATAACTTAGGCTAGATAGCAGGACCCTTTGGGCGCCCACGCAGTTAGTTGTATAAGGATAGTAATAGGATTAGATACTAAGGCCCAAGGGAAGGATAGGGTTAACCACACAGTAGACAGATCGCCAGCCAGTAACTAGTTCGAATCCCCACCACCGACCCACCCACCCCGCCTGCCACCACAGCCCCCTCCAGCCCCCTCTTCTTTACATAGCACCAGACCGCTCCCTGTAATTGGAGCCTTAGCGGATTAGCGACTGTCTGCCTCACCGCCGGCAGAACAAAGAGGTACAGCCAAGCGCCTAATCATTAGCGAGCCGCACCTAAAAAGCGTGATGGAGCCCCAACCATCTACCAGTTACGCAACCGCCACCGGTAACACCACAGCGACGAAGACATGCTCCTCCAAGGACAATGGGGCCCAGGAAGGAATGCCTTCCTTTGAGGAGTTCCTTCGTGGCCTTAAACCTGGCCGGGCTCCTTCCCAAGGTCAGAGCGGTGATACCGAGTTACGGGGGGGGGGGGGCGATTGAGGTGATCTGTCGTACCACCCGTGACGCGGAGGAGCTCTGTACCAGAGCCCTCAACATCAAGAATATAAACCACGTCATGAGAGGGGCCTCGCCCCTCGCGTGGGTAAATATCAGGGGCCTGCCCCTTACAACAGGCTGCAGAGTGCCACAGCAGATACTGGAGAGGTATGGGCAGACGCTCATACCTCTAAAGTATGACTGCATCCCAGGGCTGCCGCTCCTCTCCGGGCAGAGGAGCGGCAAGATGCTGCTACGAGAGCCCATTCCAAGGAGGATACGGGAAACTGTAGATGGGAGGACGTACAGTTTCTCCGTATTCTATCGGGACCAGCCAGCGCCTCCACCTTATTGCCGCATATGCCGGACAACCGGACATACGCGATTCAGCTGCCCGACGGGAGCTGAAAGAGAGGCAGAGGTAAGTAGGCCCAACCCCCAAGAATCGGACACGGTGGGACAAGCCACACAAGGCCAACAAGATCGGCGGCCCACCACGGAGACCAGCACCCCAGCAGAAACACCGCCCACAATAAAGCAGGACGACCCGGGGGAGGGACGCAAGGACCCCCCGATAGTTTCAAAACGCCAACAGCCTCCGAAGGAGAGGACGACCTCGTCGTCGTCTCAATACGAAAGCCTCAGAGGCACAAGGGGCCGAAGAGGACCGTCCGCGACTCCAACCCCCCGACCCCACCTAAGAAAAAGGAGAGGAAGGTGGAGAAACCCCCAAAAGAGCAGGGGGAGAAGCCCAACATGGCGACCACCGTGGTCCTAGAAAAAATTACACCCCACACGCCTCAAGGGGCTGATGGCATGGAAGTGCCCACCTGAGAGGTGTCACTTCCATTTGGATGGATCTTTCGGCCTCGATTAGGATAACGACTCCGGATTGTGATTTTTGATTACCGATTATGTCTAGACGCCTAGAAATCTTATCCCTGAATTTAAGAGGGATAAAATTTAACAAACATTGGAATACCTACCTAGATCAACTGACACACACCACACATGATAGAATAATATGCATGCAAGAACTGCATCTGCAGTCTAACCATGAGGTAGATAAGTATCTCACCAACTGGCATGGACTAGCGCAGGGCTCTCCAAACTATGGCCCGCCAAACAAATCCCTGTGTGGTGGCCTTGAAAAAATAATTATCGTACGACTGGCATCGCTGAATTATTCAAAGCTGGGGCTGGGCTGACTGGTGGCCCTCAGCCCGAGTCAGTTTCCCTCTCTCTCGACAGTGTGACGCACAGATACTAGTACTGGTAGGTATGTGCTGTGCATTACAACCAATCAGTTGTGTATAACTGTATATTGTGGGGATGGAGGGCGAGTGGGGCTTCGCTGTATTCTGTGTGTGGTTATGTGAGAGAGAGCGTGGGGGTGAGTGAACTGAGGTGTTGATAGGGTTTGATCGCTGATGACGTGTTGCAGGCAGTGTTGTCATGGACTGCGTGGTGTGTGGTTGTCACGTGTCGCTGGCCGCTCCGTCCACACGAGGGAGCACAAACACTGCACAATATTCTTTTCTCTGTACTTTGACAATGCCTTCATCTTAGTTATACAAAATAGCAATAATACTATTGTAGCCAAAAATATTGCATGTTTAAAATGGTAACCATTAAGTTTATCAACGAAAGCTGTTGCCATAATATTTACCACTTTATAATAATACTTTTAACACCACATACAAGCTGTTTTTTCCTGTAGAATATATTTCCACTAATTTAGAAGGCTAAATTTCTACATATTTTAGAGTTTTAAATACCCGTCTTCATAAATTATTAAGCAAAATTGTTCGTCGAGCAAGTGCTCCTGCTTTCCATCATGATCGAAGCATTTGCTGCTTGCTCTCCGTTTTGGGAGCAAATTTGGTGTTTGGCAGCAAGTGTTCCCTAAAACGGGAGCATTTGCTCCCTCGTGTGGACTGCTGCACTCTCCCTCCTGCTATACTGCTCGCGGTGTGCGGGCACCCTAAGCGTAGTGTTGCTGAATGCGTTGTGGGAATATTTTTGCTGTTATTTTTCGTTTGAGCGTCATCTTAATCTGCTTCGATATTCTACTCAACTATATTTTTGTTCATATCTTTTCTGCTAATATACGACTAATACCCTTATGTTTTCAGATATGGAAAAGATAAAGAAAAGAAAAGTGGACAGTGAGTGTCGTCAGTTCAATGACGAATGGAAGATAAAGTACTTTTTTGTGAAAGCAAATGATAAAGCTTTATGCCTCATATGTAGAGACAGTGTTGCTGTTCTGAAGGAATACAATATTCGTCGGCACTATGAATCTAAACATGGCTCAAGTTATTCGCACATCACAGGAGCAGAACGCACTAAAAAGTTTGAATCATTTCAGCACAGTCTGCATTCTCAACAAGCTGTTTTCCGTAAGAAAAAATCTGAAAATGAAGCTTCAACTAGAGCCAGTTACAAAGTTGCCTATGTGTTGGCCAAAAAAGGAAAACCTTTCACTGATGGTAGTATCATAAAAGAGTGTATAGTGGAAGCAGCAGGAGAGGTATGTCCAGAAAAAGTAAACCTCTTCAAAATGATAAGTCTTGGGTCAAATACTGTTGCTCGTAGAATTGAAGATTTAGGAGGCGACATAATTCGGCAAATAAAGGAAAAAACAAAAAGATTTTGTTGGTATTCTCTTGCGTTGGATGAATCAACTGATGTGTGTGATACCTCTCAGCTCTTAGTATTCATTCGTGGTGTTGATAGTGAATTTAATGTGACCCAAGAATTAGCATCAGTTCACAGCATGCACACCACAACAACTGGAGAGGACATTTTCAATGAAGTAAGTAAAACTATGACAGAATATAACCTGGAATGGAAACAAGTGCAGTGTGTGACAATTGATGGAGGAAAGAATATGTCTGGGACAAAGAAGGGTTTGGTTGGGTAAATTACAACAGCTTGTGAGGGTGGAGGATTCTCAAAACCCATTTTTCTGCATTGCCTTATCCATCAACAAGCATTGTGCCTAAAATATGTTGATATGTCTTGTGTCATGAAACCTGTTGTTTCTGTGGTTAATTTCATTAGATCTCATGCACTCAACCATCGCCAGTTCCGTGATTTCTTGAAAGAAATTGATGCCGAGTTTGTTGACTTGCCTTATTATACAGCAGTTAGATGGCTTAGTTGTGGAAAGGTTTTGCTGCATTTCTTTGAGCTCAGATTAGAAATTGATTTATTTCTCACAGAGAAAAATAAACCCAGCCATTATTATCAGAATGTGAATGGATTTGGAAATTGGCATTTTTTGCAGATATGACAGGTCATATGAATCAATTGAATCTGAAGTTGCAAGACAAAACAAATTTGATCGGTGACCACTTTGTTCATGTCAAGGCATTCAGAGCAAAACTTGCGCTACTTGAAGGCCAGGTGAAAGTTAAGAATTTTGCTCATTTTCCATGTTGTGAAAAATTTCATGCAGAAAGTAAAGTTGAATTTCCTTCTTCATTTGAAAAAACAGTTTCAGGAGCGATTTGCTGACCTTGATGCCAAAGCAAATGAAATCAGGCTCTTTCATAATCCATTTGACTGCAATGCTGAAAATCTTCCAACTCAATTTAAAATGGAAATTATTGATCTCCAGGCAGATGACAGACTGAAAGATAAGTATAGAGAAGGAAATCTGATTGAGTTTTATAAATGCCTGCGGCCAGATCAGTTTCCAAATTTGATAAAGTTTGCTTGTAGTTTTGTGTCCATTTTTGGTACAACATACTTGTGTGAACAAACATTTTCCAAAATGAAGTATGTGAAATCTAACTATCGAGCAAATTTGTCTGATGATCATTTGAAATCAATTCTTACAATTGGCTCATCTAATCTGGAACCTGATTTTAATGAAATTTTGAAGTCAAAACGACAGTATCATTCGTCACACTAATTTGGTTGCATAAAACTAAAGGCAGGAATCTATTCAGTTTACCCTGATTTTTTCCAACAAGATATGTTTTAATTTTTCCATGTTTATACTCTAATATTTGAGGAAATTAAATTACTGGCACTGATGATTGTTTTTTTTTTTCATTTTTTATTCCTTCGGCCCGCATAAATGTGGGAAATATATAATGTGGCCCTTACATTGAAAAGTTTGGAGACCCCTGGACTAGCGGTAACCAGCCTAGACCCCATAGGTAGAAAGAAAGGTGTCGCAATCCTCTTCCACCCGAACATACAACCAAAGATAGAACACACCTACAAAGACGACGACGGACGGATCGTCATAGCCAGCTACCAAAACCAGCTCCAAAGAAAAGTAATGATTGTATCGGTGTACGCCCCTACCGTTGCGAAGGAGCGGACAGCGTTCTTTCTGCGCTTCAATGATATCTTAGAGCAGGAACTTAGGTCATACCCTGCAGACGACATCTACATTGCAGGAGACTTCAACTGTGTCCCCTCCCATGAGCTAGACAGGCAGGGATCAGACATTAAAAGTAGGACGCATCTGATGGGAGCGCCACAACTGCAGACCATGTGTTCGCGGTTTGGCCTGGTCGATGCGTATAGATATAAACACCCAAACGTGTTGTCGTACACTCATTATAGTAAAAAGTATAGTGTAGCCACTAGACTGGATAGAGTGTACGCATCTAAACACATGGCTAGGCAACTCCAGGACGTGGCGCACGACGTTATCGCATGGAGTGACCATTCCCAGGTCACGGCTGGCTTCTTGATTCAAGCGAATACCAGAGGACCCGGATTATGGAAGCTCAACAACGCTATTCTGACCGAGTCGGAGTACGTCGAGAGCATCCAGAACATCTGGAGAGACTGGTCCCTGCGCAAGGACGAGTTCGCCGACCCCCTGGAATGGTGGGACTTAGGCAAGGACAGACTAAGGAACTTTAGCATAAGGTATAGTCAGGCACGTAGTGCATATAAGTTATATATAGAATCTAGACTTAAAGAGGAACTAAAGCTAGAGCTTAAACAGGCCGCTTTAGGGCTAGACAACAAAGATAAAATACGAGCCATCCAAACAAAGATCAACCACATTCAGGTAGACAAAACAGAAGGAGCGAGGATTAGGGCCCGAGTACCGGCCATGAACGGTGAAGGTTGTAGGAGGTCCTTCTGTGGTTTAGAGAAAGCAAACGGTGATAGGAAAACTATAAATAAATTAATAAACAAAGACGGCCAGACCCTCACAAACTTGGAGGATATCCTAGATGAAGAGTCTCGGTTTTATAGCGAACTATACACTAGAGAAGACACTTGTCCTTCAGCTCAGGACGAAATCTTGGCGTGTCTGGAAAATAAACTAGACCCCCTAGATGCCGAACTCTGCGAAGGACCCATTAACATTAATGAAATAAAACAGGCTATTAGGGCCTCAAATAAAGACAAGACTCCCGAAAGGACGGCCTTACGCTAGACTTTTATAAGAGAGTTGAATATCTCCTAGCAGAGGACCTGACTTTCGTTGCGAATAGCGCATACAGTAGGGGGTTCTCTCAGAATCCCAGCGTGCCTGCCGTCATCGTCCTGCTGCCGAAGGGGGGCGACGGGGCGTACCTGGAGAACTGGAGGCCCGTAAGTCTCCTAAATAGTGACTATAAAATTATCACTAAGGTGCTAGCAAACCGGCTAGGCAAAGTAATTGGTAAAGTTACAAGTGCCGACCAGACCTGTGCAGTTCCTGGTAGGAGTATCACGAATACCCTCCAGCTGTTCAGAGAAATTACAAGTAGGCTAGACACGGAAAATTCCCTTGGAATTATGCTAGCCGTTGATCAAAAGAAAGCCTTTGACAGGGTAGATTGGAATTTTCTGATAAGAACACTTAAAGCCCTAGGCTTTGGGGAGTATTTCGTAAATTTCATCCGCATCCTCTACAAGGACATCACCACACAAATACAACAAAACGGTTTCCTCTCTCGCCTATCCACCCAACTAGAGGCATACGGCAGGGATGCCCCCTGAGCGCCATGCTCTATGTTCTCACTGCTGAGACGATGGCGGCCTATATCCGCTCTAATGGAAACATTAGGGGTATAGGTGGCGTCAAAGTCCAGCAGTATGCAGACGACACGACGCTTTTCCTGCAGGACATGGATAGCCTGCAGGAGGCACTCGGCGCTCTCGAGGTCTACGAAAGGGCCTCGGGAGCAAATATAAACAAGAAGAAGACAACAGCGGCATGGCTGGGAGGCTCTCCCAGAAGCCGCCTAAACGTCACAGCGTGACATGGGTGGAAGGCCAAATTAAATTACTAGGCATTTTTTTTCCCACTAACACCATTCACAAGATCAAGGCTTTACTAACAGCATGGTCTTCTTCAAACCTCTCCTCTCTCACAAAATCTCAACTCATACACACATACACCGCCATAGACGCCGAGATCGATCGGTTCCTGTGGCAGGGGCGCAAACACCTGGCAAATAAACAAATAACGAGACTCCCCTGATGCCGAGGCGGGCTAAACATAATAAACCTAGAGAGCAAAACAGGTGCTCAACAAATAATAAATATACTAGAAATCTTAAGTACCACTGAGAATAGACCAAGATGTCACCAGCTACTCCTAGACCGCTTAGTTAAGGCATACAACACCCCCGACGGGTCGCATGTCTTAACTAACAAACTCAAACTATACAGAGCACAGAAAAACATACTAACAGACTACCAGGTTAGCGCCCTCACTAACTGGATCAAGTCCAACACAGACATAACACACAGCATGATCTAGAACAATTATCCCAACGTGATATATACTTCTTCCTGTCATCACGCCCGATCACAGAACCGGACTACAGGGGGAAGTGGTAAACAACCCTAAATTCAGGCCCACTTCCATGGGATAGAATTTGGAATAGCAGTATAAACCGCCTTGTGGATGGATACACCTCTGACATACACTGGAAAATTCTAAGAAACGTACTCCCCACCAGGAGAACAAACACAAATGGAAGCTTATTAACTCACCGAAATGTCTCAGATGTAATGAGAAGGCGAGACGGCACTACATTGTATATTCTCATGTCCTCTGAATATAGAACTGTGGTGCCTAGTCCGCGACCTGGTATTCAACATTAAAAGTTCCCAGGACAAACTTAGTTCGTTCTGTCGCATCTTTGGCTTCTCACCTAGAACTAAAGACTTTCGACTTTAATCTTTTGGTTTTCACGATAGCTTGGGGTAGCCGAAGGCTTTAGAGGGCGGTCATCTCACTTCAACCAAAAGATTATTTAAAAATCACGTAACACTTTGGTTACGACAAAAATACGCAGTCATGAAGTCCAGCATAAATGATAGAGTAATCTATTCATCCATCTGGCTCATCAACAGCACCGTTTACAACTACATCCTGACATCACACCATCCTCAACCATCACCTTAGACCAACCACCCTGAGTCAACCCTATCCTTGTTTTCGTTATCCCCCTTTTTTTGTTTCAGATGAAAACACTTTAAAAGAATAGACGACTTACTCTCTACTTCTCTTCCTTCCTCTCTTTTTCTCCCTTTAAATAATTTCGCGATTTCAGATTTTCAAGACGACCTGAAGAAATAACAACCAACTCTTTTCATTTACCTCTAAGATCTTTTTTCTGAAACCTTAAATCTTTTATAACTTTAACTTCACCACTTCTACCTTGAAACCTAAATTTCTTTACACCAATCTCTTACTTTAAAATTTAATAATTTTTAAAATATAATTACTTTAATTCCCAACCAACTTAACCCCCTCCCCTCTATCAGTGCAAGCCTCTATTTATTTGTAAAGTACTCCTCCCCAAACATCAACCCCGTAAATGGACTAACCATGTTTCTGTCTTCATTCCTACTATTCACCCTTTACAGTCCAAACTAACATCAAAGGATTTTCAAAAGAAGACGGTGGTGCGGAATGGGGGGCTGGCCGCTAGGCTACTTCCCGGCATTTCCACCAGCCAGGGAGCCTTCGGTCCCCCTACGTGGGATGATCACATGATCACCTCTAAATATTACCATCTGGGAATCTCTGATTCCCCAACGTGGACCACCACAAATTAGGAAATGGAGGGAGAATGTGACTCCATCCATTTTTCACCAAAAAAAAATAAAAAATAGAACCCACCCCACCTCCATACTTCTGTTGGATTTAATAAAAATAAAAAGTGGCCCAAACTCTCCCCTCTCGGCTTCTAAGGACACACAGAGAGAAAACTCTGTTCCGAGGGTTCAGCCTGGAAAAATCCTACCTCTCCTGCCGTATTTACGGAGGAGTTGGGTAGCCCGCTGCTCTCACTAGCAATAGGTAACACATACACAAAACAACGGGTCGAAATAAGGCCTCACTCATAAACAGCTGTGACGGCCGAACGTGGAACCGACCCAGCTCCCAACACACAAACACAACCTTACACACACCCACCACCTCAAAAAAAAAAGTGTACAGACTCACGAAACTAAAACAAACATTTTACCTTTAAAATCTCTTAAAGTAGTTAATCGTTTGATCAGCCAGATGTGCGGCGACAGACGGGCGTTTTTAGGTCCGTCAAGGCGAATGCTTTCTGAGAGTGTTGATGTCATCAGCCATTGCGATTCATTCAAAAGAGTTATTATGACGCCGGCAACATGCAGGCCTGCTCGAAGAATGACGGCTTTGGCAGCGAGGAGAATCTCGCGAAACCTGTCGCTGTGATAAAAGGAAGAAAAAAAGAAGACTATGATTCACTGTTCAGAAGAAAGAAAAGTATGCTTGCAAGCGTTATTATTAATAATTTTCTTTCTTTTGAAACCCGGAAGACAGTGCGTGCGACTCCCGCTAGCATCGGTCGATCAGAGGGACGTCGAAGCCGATCATACCGAATTGCCACGTGATTCTATAGACCTACCAGCTAGGTGTTGCTTTTTAAATGAGCCCTGACCGAGACTGATCTACACCAGAAACTGGGAATTAAAGACAGCATTCTCTTCAGGAGTTGGGTGGGGTTGGGGGAGGGAGGGGGAGGTACGTTCGAAACGACAGACAGACCCACTGTCGCAGAAAGACTAATAGGCCATAGCGGTCCACGGGGGCATTCCAAAAGCTGACCTGGATCGAATGATATACTGTTGCAGTGCCTTTGATCTTGATGAGATGTGTCCTCTAAGGTTTCCATTACCAGTGAAAATTAAATATTATCTTTCCCCCCACCACCTCCCCATCTCCCTGCCTAGGCGGCGCCACAGAACTCAGAAAACAACAACAAACGGCGTAGATCATTGGCGGGCACGACTAGAAGGAGAGACTCTGAGGTGCGGTTCGCGACCCGCAATCTGAGGGAAATCTTGAGTTGTCTTTCCTCGAGAAAGCTATCAACAGAAATTAACCTAAACTCGTAAGGCTTCATTTGTAAGTCGATGTCTTAACAGGTCAGTTGAAGGCTGTAGCTGTCCAGCAAAAAGTTTTTTTTTTGAAGCTGCATTTACTAGCCAACATTAGCTACAAACAGAGACATATATAATCTTAATTACGATAGAGTTGAAGGATAGAATATATTAGAAGGGGAGGAGCTTAAATACGATACATAATTCGAGGCGATGTCGGAACACACACATTGTTAACTAGGCTTTTGAAAAGTGTATGATATAATTCAAAGTTCGTTTGCTTACAAGAGTCTAAACAAAGGAGAGATATTCAGAAGCACATGAAAAAAAAAATCAAGCGATGATAATCTCACTGTGGTGATGGTTCGTAATGAGCTCACAAATGACCGCTCACGCATGCGTGTCACGCATTACTGAATTCAACAGCAAAGCCCTCTCGAGACGTTCAGGTGACATGTTATGTATTGCGTCGCGAAAACCAAGTAGGCAATGGTGCCTCTTTTGGTTCACTTTGAAGAATGAACAGTTAAGAAATGGGAAATGCAATTAAAAATTTCTAATGGCCGATGCGCGACAGTTAGACAAAGATTAGCCAAGTTAGTTTAATTTAGGAAATTACGGACACTACCAATAATTTTAATATAGTTATCTATTAAACGTTTTTATTCTAACTTTCACACTTAACGGATAATTGATTTTTGCTTACATCCCTGATACTTCAACAACAAAAAAAGGGGGGGTTTTTTTTTTGAAAAGATGTCCGGGAGCCGCTTCAGCTACCACCATCGTCCATCGCCTCCTGGCGGCGGGAAGGTCGCAACCGGGCCGGTCGTTCGTCATGCGCAGCGACGCGTTTTCGGTTTCATCCATTTCCGCTGTCACGTGACGGGTAAAAGGCTCGCCTAGGGCTAAAAGTGTGTAAATTTTGCGCGCTGGGTTTGGAGGGAGGCCCGACTTAAACGGTTAACGGTTTCTGGCCGGTGTCATAAAATGCCGATCAGAGGAGGAGGAGAAGGATGAAGAAGATGATAAGGATGATCGCATCTGGAAAAAAGACTAAAAAAAGGGGAATCTTTCGGTTAGCAAGCCAGTTGTATGGAAACCACGACTGGTTAGTTTCTCCGCAACTTTTGGGAGAAGTGCAGCCCCCCCCCCCGGCCTGGCAAAATGGGAAAAAATCGGGGTAGCCAAACCAGGAGACCTCTTAATTAGGTCTCTGGAGAGCAGAAGTCAAAGTTTATCAAAGCAGAAAACCACTGTCAGATCCAGAACCACGCCGACTCTCTGTGACATGACTGACTGACACTTTCCGTTCGCCTCTACAGTGACGGTGCTTACCTACGTTGACCTTCTGATCTCGCGCCGTCGGAGGGGCCGGGCCGGGCCGGGCCCCCAGCAAACACTATCTGCGCAAAATCGCGGGCCGACGGTATCTCAGCATGACGCACTTTAAGAACGATACCTTATCTACAGCGGCCCCCTTCCGGCTTCTTTGCTGAGGGACAACTGTCGGAGAGATTAAGATTGTGTGCGATCACGCGAACTGTATCACCTGTCGTAGGCTATGGATCCCCCCTTTCCCCACCCTTCTTAAAATGTATTTATTTATTTTCAGTCTCGCAGTTCCCCCTTTCTTCACGCGCACGGGGCCACCCCACCCCGATAAAAAAAAACAAAAAACTATAGATTCACGTTTTTTTCTTTTCAATGCCGATTATAAATAGTCGGTGAAAAGGACTGGCAAGGGCTTTGACGAATAACGGAAAACAGCGACGTAATCGAGTGGTTAGTCGGATAACGTGAGTTAGGGGTCGGCTAACTGACCGTTTTGCCCCCGCTGTACTCCGTCCGCTCCGTGTTTGCTGGGTCCGATAGCCGATCGCAGAGTCGTCACCCTGCGGCTGGAGATGTCGGGCGATTTAGTTTCCAATGTGTAACAAACACCCTCATCATACTTCCTCTCGGTCCTACAAGAGCCCAACCCACTGAGATTCTAGTATCATCAGTATTTTTCTGGTCAGCAGCAGTCCAAATGTGGTTTTTTTTTTTCCTTCTCCAACCCGGAAATGGCGTAGAGCCGATAATCGGGTCAGACTTTATTAGCTACGATTGGAGTGAGAATTTCTGAACGTACAGGGTATCCGGTTAGGGAAGGGATTTTTTAAAAATATATATATATAAATAATAGAAACGTATCTACTTCGGTTACCTTTCTCAATGTTCTCCGCAGGTCTAAAGGAAATTGGACTCTTCTATAGAATTATTACTCATACAGTTTTTTTTTTTGTGGGGGGGGGGGAGGTCTTTTAAGAAACATCTGTTTACCTCAAAATTTAGCAAAAAAAAGAAAAGAAATCTGAATGTTTTAAGACTGGCCGATCGCAGGGTTCCTATGCCGGGGAAGAATTTACTAAGTGAGCAATGGTTACGCTTAGTTGTTCCACTAGAACTTGGCAGCCTCCCGAAAGAACTCCACGGAGGTCAACCTGACTTCGGTTCGGCGGAAACACGTTGGATTTTCTCGTCCGTCCGCGCGCCCGGCGAGACCACGGATCGAACGTTCCTAATCCACTGAAGAGCTTCCGATCGACGGAATACCTTCAGGGATCCAGCTGCTCGATTCTGATGCGAGCGACTCGTCAGATTCTCCCTTTGTTCCTGGAATAAGGGGAGAGAATGGGTGTGGAGAATGTTCGGGGGGGGGGGAAAGAATACATCTTGTAGCCTTCACACACCGATTTTTAGTCAGCAGTAAAACAAAAGCTAGCGATTGCCTTTGTTCGGTCTTCTCGATTTTTCATCACGTCCCGGAACGGTAGTCATCCTCAAGCAGGAATTATCGTATCCGTCTTTTGTTTTATCCACGCACGGTTCCCCCCAGTTAAGGCCTCCGAGCTGAAGCCATTTTAACTGCTCTCCGCCGATAAGAAGGTCCAGATGATACCCACGCACTGGTGCTTCACCGTCTAAGACTGTCCAGACTTTTGCCCTTTCTTTCTTTGTTTTTGTCTGTTTTACTTAATCATCAACACGAAACACGGCCGCTTCGTAGATAAGACAAAGAGAAATACAACCAAACAAACGCCGATCAGAGATATTGTTACCGAAATCAGATTTATTTTTACTTAACAAACTTGGTAAAGTTTATCTCTGAGAGCGTATCAAATATATTTCGAATTAGCAGTGGGATTGCATATAGGAATCAGAGCTCTAAGATCCTCAAGTCTCTCTAGATCTCTCGCTCTAAATTCACAGATCGCCGCTCTCCCTTCGCTCTCTCCATCTCCATCTCTCTCTCTCTCTCGCTCTCTCTAGAGATCTCTACTACTCTCTCTCTCATCCGCTAGATCTCGCTCTCCTCTCTCGATCTAGCCATATATAGAGCTCTCTCTGGCTCTAGCTCTATCTCTCCAGCTTATCTCATCCTTCATCTCTATATATCTCACTCTCTCTCTCTCTCTCCATCTCTCTCTCTCACTCGAGCTCTCGGCTCTGTAGAGATTTTCTTCTCCTCTCGCTATCTCTATCCCTCTCTCTCTCTCTCTCTCTCTCTCTCTCTTCTCCATCTCTCTCCATCTCTCTCTCTCTTCTCTCTCTCTCTCTCCTCTCTCTCCCATTCTCTCTCTCTCTCTCTCTCTCTCTCTCTCTCCATCTCTTCTCTCTCTCTCACTCTCTCTCTCTCCTCCCTTATCTATCTATCGAGCTAGTAGCTAGATTTTATCTCTACAATAACTAAACAACTGATCCCGGTTAAACAAATTTGTTTATTAATAATTGACACTGACCTCTTTGCCTATCAGTAAGCGAGGGGACAGGGCCTTTTGACTTAAAACCCGCTCGATTCGTTAAGCGAACAGTTAGAGAGGGTCGACCCCTAACGACGCCGTATCCGGGTAATTGCCTGGCCCGCCCGCTATGTGTGGCCGTCCTCTCTGTTTGGCACGCGGACGAAATAGAAAACGATCACAAGAAAACGAACCGGTTTAATAAAACAAAACAAGAAACAAACGGAACGACAACAGCATAGAAAGAGACTAATGCATTCGGATAAAAGGGGCTTTCTGGTCTTTAATGCAAGAGTGGAGAAATGCCTTTCCCGAGTTATTGACGTTGGACTGTCGGAAAGAGTGAGAGGTCAGGGGGTCGATCCATTCGCGTTTGTTGCTCTTGTTGTTTAAAACCCTATTTGTGGTTTACTAGGTTCCATCAAGTTCTCTCTCCTTTGTCTCCACCCCACCCTACTTCGCCCCCTTGCAATTTTCGCAAAGTAACCCTCCCCCTACCAAAAAAAGAGAAGAAAACACCCTGGTCCATCCTCGGGGTGCGATCTGATGGACCAAAAGGGGCGAAGACAAAGAGAGGGAAAATAAAACGTCGTAAAATCGTTAGTTTGGATAAACCGACGGAACGATACCGTTACCAGCACCGCGTTCTGCGACGGTCAGCACCTTTCTGAGTTCAGCTCAGAAGACTGGAAGAATCTCTGCTGGAACTCTTGACGAGCCTCATCAAGCGCACTTCCTGACCAAACGGGCAATCCGGGATCCTCCCGATGCTTCCGATGGTTTATATGCTGTCTTCCCCCCACCTTTTTCTCTCTCTCAATAATCATCCACCGGAACAACTGGTCAAAGACCTAAGCAGCAAAATGGGTCGCCTTTTTGAGCAAAAGGAATATACAAATAAGTTACCGATATAAAACGTATCTCAGTATTAGTTTCAGTGCCGAGTAAATTGTCAACGGAACGAATGGCAAGGCTGGGTGGAGTTTTGAAATAGTTGGGTACATTCATACGAATCCTGTGCTCGCTCGTTGATTAAAAAAGGCAGAACCTGATAATTCCATAAGAGTACCGACTGACCATTCAGGGAATCTCGAACAATGAATTGGGGACTCTCTCTCTCTCTCTCTGCCGGCCATGATCTCTCTCCACACCCCCGCATTGCCGACATCTTGGCATTGTGCTGAACAAGCGGAAAAGTCTCTCTCCACGAGGTTGCATATCTATATATATATTGTGTGTGGTGTGTTTTGTATACTAATGTCTCCAAGAAAAACAACCCCGTTAAGGGAACATATGCAATCTTGCGCCAAAAGGGTCCCAAATGCAGTCTATCGACGTGAACCTTCCCCAGGCAAAACAGACATTGCAATGGAGACATTTCAAAGGAGACTAACTTATGGACAGGTAATCATGTATAATAAGGACTGTTTCAGACTGTTTTCCTGGACACTCGGCTCGTCCCAGACTTCTTTAATCTGGCCGACACTGACTACTTACCTGCTCCGCATGGCCGGCCGATTATCTGTCAAAAAGATGGAGTCGACCTCTCTTCGGTCATTCGTTGACGTCACCGGTCTGGCGGCAGCGAGAATGTCGTCGACTGGCAACTGACCAGAACCTCTTAATGTTTTACGCCCGGCATATTTTTCCCTGTCGAATTATAGGAATCTATGGTAACACTTTAGTTGTTAAATGACATATGTTTTCTGTTGTTTGCGATTTGGGGCTATCGAGGGTACTATGTTGACTATTTAACGTCATATTTCTGACCCTGGATATATTGAATCAATATCAGAGCGGTCGAAAAGCAGAGGATGGTTTCTGTTGGGCATTTTATTATGCATAGAGATCTCCATATTTAGTTATTTCAATAAACCAAGGAATTGGCAATATTCAGTCTGCTGTATAATGCATGTTACTTTAAACAAAAAAAATATATGAATTCATTCACTTGTACAGAGAGTTAAGCCTTCTACCGAATAGCCAGCCCTTCGTTGGAATATACATTATGTTGGTGGTTACTTTTGATAGCACATTCCACCCGCCATCTGTCCGACTCCTTTATGGGACCACCTATCGTGACCTGTCGCTAAATCGTCTGCTATACACATATCCAGGTTTTTACTCCCAAGCATTTCAAACGGCAACACTTTATTTTTCGTTTGTTCGCTAATTGAATATTTTTGTAAAGTTATTTTGGTCCTAAAGTATTCATGTTTTTTTTTGCTTCTTTTACAAACAGCTAATTTGTGCCTTGTATACATTTCTCCAAAAACATTTAGACAAAATGTCAACTATGGTTCCTTATGCATTTCGAAAATCGAGTTTAGATATATAAAAAATACTTTAGTGCAGCTGTACCGAGAGACCCCCTGAGGCTATATGTTCTTACTGGGCTAAGTTCTTAGGTCACCTGTAATTAACGTATAGATGAGGTGTAATCGAAGTCCTGTGATTACGTTATAGTTGAGGCTGTAATCAACGTCATGTGATTACGTTATAGACGAGGCTGTAATCGACGTCATGTGATTACGTTATAGTTGAGGCTATAATCCACGTCACGTGATTACGTTATAGTTGAGGCTGTAATCGACGTCATGTGGTTACGTTATAGTTGAGGCTGTAATCAACGTCATGTGATTACGCTATAGACGAGGCTGTAATCGAAGTCCTGTGATTACGTTATAGTTGAAGCTGTAACGACGTCATGTGCTTAGTTATAGACGAGGCTGTAATCGACTTCATGTGATTACGTTATAGACGAGGCTGTAATCGACGTCATGTGATTACGTTATAGACGAGGCTTTAATCGACGTCATGTGATTACGTTATAGTTGAGGCTTGTAATTCACGTCATGTGATTACGTTATAGATCAGTGCTGCAATCGAAGTCCTGTGATTACGTTATAGTTGAAGCTGTAATCGACGTCATGTGATTACGTTATAGACGAGGCTGTAATCGACGTCATGTGATTACGTTATAGTTGAGGCTATAATCCACGTCACGTGATTACGTTATAGTTGAGGCTGTAATCCACGTCACGTGATTACGTTATAGTTGAGGCTGTAATTCACGTCATGTGATTACGTTATAGATCAGGCTGCAATCGAAGTCCTGTGATTACGTTATAGACGAGGCTGTAATCGACGTCATGTGATTACGTTATAGTTGAGGCTGTAATTCACGTCATGTGATTACGCTATAGACGAGGCTGTAATCGAAGTCCTGTGATTACGTTATAGTTGAAGCTGTAACCGACGTCATGTGATTACGTTATAGACGAGGCTGTAATCGACGTCATGTGATTACGTTATAGACGAGGCTGTAATCGACGTCATGTGATTACGTTATAGACGAGGCTGTAATCGAGTCCTGTGATTACGTTATAGACGAGGCTGTAATCGACGTCATGTGATTACGTTATAGTTGAGGCTGTAATTCACGTCATGTGATTACGTTATAGACGAGGCTCTAATCGACGTCATGTGATTACGTTATAGTTGAAGTTGTAATCGACCTCATGTGATTACGTTACGTTATATGGTTCTCTAGCATTCAATAGACCGCGCACTCTGACGCAAGCCAAGGCGGTGTCATGCACTATTACCGCCGAAAATGACCGGTAGAGGACGCACGCCAACGATTTTTTTTTCTTAGCGAGTTCTGATAATTGAGAAATGCGATTAGACACTAATATTTCTGTTCTACGGTGTACAGGCGCAAACAGGAGTACATCAAACCGAGTCTGTTCCGACCGGGATTCGAACTAGATTGGGGGTGGGATTTCAACCTCATCAGTCCGGTAAACCAACCACCGTATTACCAGCCACTCCATGTCTTTATTTCACAGTTTAGACAGTATAATAAACACCTAGATATTAAAATTTCACGTTCTCACCTCTCGCTAAGGGTTAGTGTTTTTTTTTTGCGTCTATACAGAAGTAAATGCCAACCTCGTCTGGTCCATTTAGGCTACCGCGGGAGTTTCGTTGTTGGCTGAAAGGAATTGCTGACATTGTTGATTTATCGGAGTGACTTTTCCTCTGTCTTTGCCTAATACTAACTACACTTCCTCTTTTTTTGTGTGGGGGGGGAGGGGAGAGAAGGGAGTGCGATGGGTGTTTACCTTCGAAAAGTGCCCGTCGAATCCGACACCGGCCGATTAATTAAAGATAAACACGAATTTTTGTTCCACTAACGTCTGTTAATTTTTACGGTGTCACGCATCATCTTTATTCCGGACGATGCCCAGAAGTCGGTGCGTGTGATAACTCCGGAGACTTAAAACTATTTATGTAAGCTGGCAGATGATGTACGCGGAGTTGCCAGGGGCACGTTTCGGGCTTAAAAAATATCGAACAGGGTTTTTTTTTGTTGTTGTTGTTGTTGTTATAAAGCTAAGACCCTCCTGAACTCCATTTCTCCGGGCAGAGATCGATTTCAGAGTAGAATGTCGCTCTCCACGTTTGCTTCACCATTCTCTGAGCGGAAGTTACTTAAAGTCTTATTTAAACTGCTATAAAAGAACAAACACCTCCCTCGAAACAATCAGAAAGGATCCGACGCATTCTTTCTTATATGTATGTATATATTTCAAAACATGCATGGGGAGGAGGTGGTTCTTATAAGTACCGCTTCTTTTTTTTGGAGCAAGTGTAATCTCTCTTCTACTTTTTTTTTTATATTTTGAAATATTGGATTCCGATCGCGTTTAACCGTACAGCAACGAAAACAGAAAATAATAATAGTTAATTGTAAACGGAGTCCCGGTTGTTGCGGTTAAGGGGAGTGGTCCAGTACAATTGGTAACGAGCTGGGTAGGGGCGGGTAACTACAGCGTCACTCGACCTTGACCGCGTCGTTCAATTTCCACGCAAAACCTACGCGCAGGAAGAAAAAAAAAAAAATTCCTTATAAAAACGCATCCACGAACGAAGCGGCAAACTGGATCTGCCTGGCGAGCTGAACCACCGAGATCGAATAATGTCCAGATCTATTTTCGAGAGGAAAGACGCGCACCCCCATCCAACCGAGAGCGCATAATTATTCTCGGGCCACGATTCTGAGTCCTCCTTAACTTCGTGCAGAAGATCAAGCTATCGTAAATCGTTAGCTTTCCGCTGATTGGTTTGCGCTAGAGAAGAAGAAACTGCGGAAACGAACAGAAGAGGCCGGTGGAGGACCGATGAAACTCGTCGCCGCCTCGTAGTTCTGGAAAGCCGAAAGCGAGTTAGCGGTCTCCGTGGGGTGGGGGGGAGGGGAGGTGGTATTCGCGAAGGCTGGTTCCCGGTCTGTGGCAGCCGTAGCCGCAAGAACGGCAGATTGGCGAATGTTCGAGAGCAGCTGTTCGTTAAGTCGTGTCCAGTCCGGCCTTGATGATCCGAGACCATCCTCGCTCGATATTTACCACGTACGTTTAATGCCGTATAAATGCCAAATAAGGAGATGCTTTCTCCTTCTTCTTCCAGTCATTACCACAAGAAATAAACGTAAATCTTCATCCAGCACTGGCCAGGATATCATCTCCGTGCGTTTTCTCTCTATCCCCCCCTTTTTTAAAATCCTCCCACAGTCGTGTTGATTTCCGACTTCCCCACCCCCCCCTAACACGAGGCCATTTCCGGTGCTTCTACAGAGGCACGGTTGGAAGCATGACGTCGGGCAAAGGGATACCTGAAATACAAGCCGGTTTCTTAAAGAGGCTGGATCCCTTGTCCGCGTTTGCGCGTGGGAAGTTCTACCAGGAGTCCGATCTGGTGTCCGGAGTAAAAGCTAATTAAAGCTGCAGTCTACCGTATCTTCTGCCATCTTTGCGGTAAAGGGGCGAACCCTTCCGGGGTGGTGGGGGGAGGGGGAATGAAGGCAAATTAGAAATTGCCGAATCTGCAGCACAGAGGGACAGCAGAAATAGGGATGCCAAGAGATCCCTCTCCCTCTTTTTTTTTTAAAAAAAAACGACATTTCCTCTCTTAGAGTTAAAACCCGCGACGAAACGAGAGCTAAAAAAAAACCCTTTAAGATCATAAAAAAAAAGAATAATTTCACAAATAAATGGCAGACCGAACGGCATTACTAAAGTGACTGGGTACGAAAAACCATCTTTAATTACCACCATGGAAAAAACCAGAAGACCGTCTGTATATGGTGTTGTACACGAAACTCAGAAATGACCGTGTAAGGACATTCTCTTTTTCTCCTGTATGACAATCTTTAAAGATGAATTAACCCTCCGCATGCTACACTCCATTACCTTTCAGTGTCGTATTACTCAGCGCAGGTTGAGCTGCAGGGGCTGTGGCACAGTACCTTCCTCTTTAATATAACCCTATGTAAAGACAAATCCGTATATCGTCCCAACCCCTGCATGTTTCGCATTATGAGTTCGTTGACTAAATACACAACACCCAGTTTAACATAAATACTAATTGTGAGTCTCGGTTAGGCCAGGTGATCTAGGTACGGAGAAAGTTGGCGTGGTAGACGGAGGGTTAAAGCTAACCTTTCGTACAGCGATTCGCCTTTGTGTTAATCGTCAGCTCACTAGATCGTTTATGCACCTCCAAGTTTCCACTGTTTAGAAACTCCACAATACTAATTATTTATTATTAGTATTATTATTAGTTATTATTATTATTATTATTATTATTATTATTATTATTATTATTATGAGTATTATTATAACAAACTAAGTCCTTTGCTCCGTCTCTTTGCTCCTCTTACAAAATTATGGGCCGTCGAAACAAGTCTTCACTTATTAATTTATACTTAAAAGGTGTGCATCATTGGCCGGATTTACCGGTCAGAATTAAAGCTGTGTTCCAGAATTCCAAACCGTGATGACGTAGACAGATGTCACCGGTCACCTATGTTTCCGGTCTGGGTGAACGCCTTCCCGAAGATTTTTCCTTTGCGGTATTTACAACTTCAGAAGTAACAAACCCAGTCTGAATAGCCAGGGTCGAATAAGCAGAACACGAAAATTACCCTAAAACTATTCGCTATCTACATCTTCCACGATGTCAGACGTGTTAATTGAGTAGCCATTTTCCCCCCCCTTCTTCTGAAAGAAATGTTTCAACACAACTAGGTTAGCACGCTGTCTCCCGGTGTTTTCCCTTTTTGTTTTTAGTGTATTTTTTGTCGCCCTTTTTCGCTTTTCCTTAAAAAAAAAAAGGGGAGAGGTTGGGGGGCGGCCTATTTCTTTAAGTTTGGATATCATGTATTGTATATCAGTATGGTGATGCAGGATTTGTTGATATAGATGTGTAAATGAAACCCACCCTAAGCTCAGATCTCATGACTTGCTGCTGTATTATCTGTCTCTGGTTATTCAGACGAATCCAGGACCCCGACTGGAGGGTGAGAAAACTTTTCCACACCTACCACAAACGAAAAACAAACAAAGAAGCAGCATTAAAGGGACAGGAAGGCGCGAGGCGGGGTGCGTGGGTGTGTGGTGTGTGTGTGTGTGTGTGGTGTGTGTGTGTGTGGAGTTGTTCCTCAATGGAGAACCAAAATCACTACTGGAGTCGATTCGCACCCTTCGACCTTGAGCCTCTTTACGAAGTATAATTAAAGTACCATATTGTCGTCCTATGGTTATTAAATTTCCAAATGAATGCGACGGCAGCTCTGATGTCATCGACGATATTCACCCACAAACTGATTTCTCTAAAGACGGGCAATCGGAATGGAATTAATGACATTATTTTTTAGAATAATAAAGCCAGTGGTATCAACGACCGTTCGTTTTGCTTAATTCCTTCTCACCGTAAGGAATATTATTTTAACACAAGAAATGCGTAAGTCATTTCCAGATGTGACACGAGGAAGTGGCGCCAGTATCTTGAAGGATATGGCGATCGAATCTCGATAGACCTTGTCGGTGTGCAACGGTGGGACTGGTGCATTTAAAATATCCATGCAATCCGCACAATTGCGATTTCCTTGCCCTGGCATGCCGAAATGCAGTCCATAGATACTGTGACAGCCCTGTCTCCATGTTTTACCCGGGATCGAAGGCGATCTCCTGATTTTATAGACCCAGGTGCAATTTCCAGATGTAAAAATGCCGAAGCCGTGGATTCATCCGGCCAGAAGTTTTTAAAAAAATGTTTTATTTCCAATCCACTGGGATTCCTTACAAGACACACACACACACACACACACCTTCTGTGGTCAACTCGCCCCGGTGATCACGTTCGATTATTCTGGGGCCGTTTGTATTGGATGGGAAATGCTGCCAAGGCGGTCATATGGCGCCGAGTGCAAGGTCAGCCGCGTCTACCTTGACAGTTCTGACGATGTGTCTTTGACCACGCCTATATCGTAGAGGCGCTCAAGATCTAGTTCGCCTGTGATCGATGTTGTCAAACTCTTGTACGGAAAAAAAAAGAAAAAAAAACATGAAAGAAACTACCGATAAATCTATAGAATGATCAATAAAAACATCGCCGACGGTTTACCTTTGTCAAAGACTCCGCGGATACCAAGTATGACCCTGCGATTTGCTCCACCCTCCACTAACAAGACCCCTTTTGAACATTCGGGTCTCTGAAGACTGGGGAGTGCGGGGAACGGTCCGTGAGGGAACTATCTCAAACCCGATCATGCCGATTCCCTGTTTGGTCTCGTAGCAAATTCCTCGCGTATGAATTCAAATTTCCTCCCCGAAAAGGGAAATCTCAAAGAACGAGTTCTCACTTTTCCCCGAAGAAAAATATAATCAAAACCGGGGGCTTTAGAAAGAACGATTCTGTTTTTATTATTTTTTAATGCAAAAGAGAAAAAATTCTAAACTCATCTTGTAGCAAGTTCCACACAGTATGAGACATTCCGCTTACACTGTATATGGACTCCCACCCTCCCAAACCATATTTGCATAAGGTGTAATTCGCACACACATTTGCCTCGATTTCAGATAGACTTTCGTTAGGTCCACGTGCTCTTTTCTTCTCGCTCAGACGAAAACTGAACACAAAGTAGGCGAAAGCCGAGCTATTTCCCTAAGTCACGGTGTAATATTCCCCGCAAAGAAGATTATCCGAATGTATAAATGACAAATCGGTAAAAAGAGAAATGCTAAAAACATCGCAATAGTCAGCTTAAAGGGAGGAAACGAAAATTATTTTGTTCGAGGCGATAATTGTGATGGTCTTTGTAATAAAAATATATATATATAACAATGTTTGAAGGCAGGTGCGACTTGTCAAATGTTGCACTATAAAGGGGCTATTAGCTTTATTAATATAGGCAGCGGATGGCTGTATTGGCGACCTCCCGCAGGGTACTTTTGGCGACCTGGCTCGAGAGAGACCCACCCCCCCAAACCAACACGCCCAGGTACCTCTCTATCGGTCACCACCTCCGCGCCAAAGAACCAACCAGGCTCTTTTCTTCAAGGTAAGATCTCGGAGAAGTCAAGCTGTTATTAATGGCGGCAGTCTTACCCCACCCGGTAATGGAGAGAGAGAGAGAGAGAGAGAGAGAGAGAGCAAGAGAGAGAGAGATGGAGAGAGATGAGAGAGATGGAGAGAGAGAGAGGGCGAGAGATGGAGAAGAGAGAGAGAGAGAGAGAGAGAGAGAGAGAGGGCGAGAGAGATGGAGAGAGATGGAGAGAGAGAGAGCGAGAGAGATGGAGAATAGAGATGGAGAGAGAGAGGGCGGAGAGATGGAGAGAGATGTAGAGAGAGAGAGAGCGAGAGAGATGGAGAGAAGATGAGAGAGCGAGAGAGAGGAGAGATGGAGAGAGATGGGAGAGAGAGAGAGAGATGGAGAGAGAGAGAGAGAGAGAGAGAGAGAGGGCGAGAGAGATGGAGAGAATGGATAGAGAGAGAGGCGAGAGAGAGCAAGAAGAGAGAGAGAGAGAGAGAGAGAGGGGGGAGAGAGAGATGGAGAGAGATGGAGAGAGAGAGAGAGAGCGAGAGAGATGGAGAGAGAGAGAGGGCGAGAGATGGAGAAGAGAGAGAGAGAGAGAGAGAGAGAGAGAGAGGGCGAGAGAGATGGAGAGAGATGGAGAGAGAGAGAGCGAGAGAGATGGAGAATAGAGATGGAGAGAGAGAGGGCGGAGAGATGGAGAGAGATGTAGAGAGAGAGAGAGCGAGAGAGATGGAGAGAAGATGGAGAGATAGGGCGAGAGAGATGGAGGAGATGGAGAGAGAGAGAGAGAGAGGGAGCTAGCGAGATGGAGAGAGAGATGGAGAGAGAGATGGAGAGAGAGAGAGAATAGAGCGATAGAGAGAGGAGATTGAGAGCTAGGGGAGCGAGCTATCGAAAGCGAGAGCGAGCTAGAGAGCTTTATATCTCTAGAGATCTCGAGCTAGAGATCGAATGGAGAGAATGGAAGCGAGGCGAGCGGAAGAGCAGCGATAGCGCGAGAGCGAGATATTTCTCTAGAGCTTGATCGAGATCGCGAGCAGAGCGCGCATCGCGAGCTAGATATCGCATCGAGGGCGAGAGAGATTATCTATCCTTTAAGATCGCGCAGCTCTCGCTAGCGCTGGATCTCGCTCTTCTCGATTGCTGGTCGCGAGCTATATCGCGCTGATCCCCCTACCCACCCACTGCAAACCCACGGATCACATCCTCGCCCACCCCCCTTTCTCTCCCCCCAGGAGCTAATGACGAACACCGTGGACACCTGACTTTCGTCGGTGCTTGAAAACGAACGAAAATACACAGAGAGAGAAGATCGTGGCTACGTCTGGCTCATCAGTTAAATTTTCCGTTGTATTGCATTGTGGAAACGTTCGTTTTATTCTTTTCCTTTAAAATCATTGTCTGTAGACGTCAGTTTGTCCCATAGTTCCGTGCGATACAGCTTTAATATCTTGTCGGGCACATATTTGCCATTTGATTCCGAAGACTGTATAACTTGACTGGCTAGGACAACTTCCCGGCCGAACGTAATCCGAATAAATCAGTTATTTATATGAAACGAAGAAAAATTCTCGTCGTTTACGAGTCTTGTAACCGAAGCCAACTTTTTGTTGTTGTTGTTGTTGTTGTCGTCGTCGTCGTCGATGCCTTTGCTTTGGGTTACTTCAGATATTAGTCGTCGACTATTTCGGAAACCGAATACCGCTGAATTTATTTTTACACTCTCTCAACATGGAATCCCCACAGAGTTTCTACAGATAAACATTTGTTAGCATCCGCTGTGACGCTTCATCGACGTGCTGCAGCAGTTGGAAGAAGGGAGCTTTTTTCTTTCCTTCTTCTTCTTTGCTGCTACAGATGTTCGGCATCGCTTCTGATGTCAGCACCGCACTGAGAAGTGCGGAGTGCGCGTTTAGGTGGACTGGCCGGAGCTGACCACGCCGAGAACCTCTCCCAACCTAAAAGAATAGGTGGGAACCGGAGACGACCGGTTGCTTCTCGCGTTCAGCCGGGAAGCTGCACCGCCTTCGGACGAAAAAAAATTTTTTTTTAAAAATTACTCGTCGTTTGTTAATTCGCATTAACTTCTAGCGTCTTCATCCAGCGCATCAGCGAGACGTTGATAAACGTTAATGAAATCTGATTTGAATTAACGCTGAAAACTAATTATCCGATCAGTCATCGGTATTAGATGGGGATGTCTGGTGTATTTCATACCGGGCAGGTGTGACGTTCTTCCACCAATGTTCGCATAGACGTGAAAAGGAAGAAGAGGAGGAAGCGTAGCCAATAAGTTGAGATGATGAAGTCGAAATTCTTCTTTGCCTCTTAATAGTCTGCCTACTTCTTCGACATCAAGAGGCGAGTAACTGCCAACTGAATAACGGAAAAAGTTCAAGTGCTTCACTGGAACCAAAGCAGTCAATAATGGCGCGGTTATCTTTGCATTGTCACGCGCCAGAAGAGTGACTACTGCGACTGGGTGGATTGCGGGTCGTAGGAACGAGGAGGACATAATTAACACAAGTTTTCCCCACAGACCAAGCACTCTATTGTTTCATTGAGCGAAGTCCATAAAAGGTAGTGAATGATATGTTCGTTTGTACCCTCATTGTGTTAATTGGTAAAGACGACGTCGTTTCTGTGTTTATTGTAGTTGCTGAATTTATCTTAATAAAAAAAAAATAGAGATGACGTCAGCCCGGGAGATATGACGTCAGTGCAGAGAGAGATATGACGTCAGTACGGAGAGATTACGTAAATACAGAGATAACGTCAGTACAGAGAGACGATGACGTTAGAACAGATATATGACGTCAGTAAGAGAGAGAATATTACGTCAGTGCAGAGAGAGAATATTACGTCAGTGCAGAGAGAGAATATGACGTCAGTGCGGAGAGAGAGATATGACGTCAGTACGGAGAGATATGACGTCAGTACGGAGAGAGAATATGACGTCAGTGCAGAGAGAGAATATGACGTCAGTGCGGAGAGAGAGATATGACGTCAGCCCGGGAGATATGACGTCAGTGCAGAGAGAGATATGACGTCAGTACGGAGAGATTACGTAAATACAGAGATAACGTCAGTACAGAGAGACGATGACGTTAGAACAGATATATGACGTCAGTAGAGAGAGAATATTACGTCAGTGCAGGAGAGAATATTACGTCAGTGCAGAGAGAGAATATGACGTCAGTGCGGAGAGAGAGATATGACGTCAGTACGGAGAGATATGACGTCAGTACGGAGAGAGAATATGACGTCAGTGCAGAGAGAGAATATGACGTCAGTGCGGAGAGAGAGATATGACGTCAGCCCGGGAGATATGACGTCAGTGCAGAGAGAGATATGACGTCAGTACGGAGAGATTACGTAAATACAGAGATAACGTCAGTACAGAGAGACGATGACGTTAGAACAGATATATGACGTCAGTAAGAGAGAGAATATTACGTCAGTGCAGAGAGAGATATGACGTCAGTACGGAGAGATATGACGTCAGTACGGAGAGAGAATATGACGTCAGTGCAGAGAGAGAATATGACGTCAGTGCAGAGAGAGAATATGACGTCAGTACAGAGAGAGAATATGACGTCAGTACGGATAGAGACGATGACGTCAGTTAGAGAGAGAGATGACGTCAGTACGGAGAGAGATATGACGTCAGTACGGAGAGAGATATGACGTCAGTACGGATAGAGACGATGACGTCAGTTAGAGAGAGATGACGTCAGTACAGAGAGACGATGACGTTAGAACAGATATATGACGTCAGTAAGAGATGACGTCACTACAGAGAGAGAGAGAGAGAGATTAGAGCCACAACGAATGGTGAGTACCCGCTGCGATAGAATTACTACGGCAATGCCCGAGGAGTCTGCTTATTAGGTTGAAGAATATGAAACTAAACGATTGCGAGCTTGACTATTCTTGCTATCCTTTCTGTGGAATAGCATTTCGGCAGGACTAGATATATCACTTTACCGAATACCATTTTTGCCATTGTCAACCGTTTGGCGTTGGTTTCAGGTTGCTCTTCTAACCGAGGAACGACATTCTTCCTTGTTCGTTGTTTGAGTAGGTTGTCGGTTAATTATCAGAACGTCAAACCTAAGTATTCCGTCTGCATCACCTTCGGGTGAGGGCAAAAGTCACTTTGCGCCACCCTATTACAACCGGTTGCGTTCTGGAAGAAGCAAAGGGTCAGCCACTCCAGAGGACTTGAAACAAAAGCAGACAATTTTTTTCTAACAATCAAAAGCAAACGGATTTTATTACATTCTCCAAACTGTTAACTCGTTTTTGTAGCTTAAAAAAAATCAATGCAATCAATTAACTCAGCAACAGCCCCCATTTTTTGTAAGTAAGGGTCTCTAAATATCAATCACGTGTGCTCCCACAAGCTGAGCTATTGCCGTGCCCTCCACCCTCTACCTAACATCTTGTTTTTCAAGCTAGCCGAGCGGATCCAGGCGTGCAAGGATCCCGGGGATACTGCCACTGCCTTCTATTTCTCCAACTATCAAAAAACAGATGCCATGATTACGAAAACAGGAAGATAAGAGTGCGTAGGTTTTAAATCCCTTTACCATTACCGGCGACACAACATGAGGCGTTGTTTTTTTTTGGGGGGGATAAGAAAAAACAGAAACAGGAACAGGACAATGTGAGAATGTAACACCGAAATCCAGGTGTACCAGACGTTTCTGTGTTACTCGAATTACAACGTGAAATTGGTTCTGTATTCTATCATATATATATATATATATATGGGGCTACTGGCGTCCATGGTACATTTGACCAATACTACTAGTACGACTAACTAAAACACGCACTCTGCCACTGGCATGGATTTTAACTTGGAAAGCATACGAACCTCAGAAACCACGTGAGGCCCCCTTCGAAGCGCGGTCCACTATGCCGCCGACGTCGGTTGTGCGGTAAAATCCGCAGTATCGCAATACGGGTGCCGGCCAGCATAGCTCAGGCGACCGGAAACCCATCGTGGCGGGTGAGGCTTCGAACACGGGGAGCCCCACGACGGAACGTTGCACTTGTCTCGACGGTAGACAACGATCGCTGTCGCCAGACCGGTTGCGTGAGCGAAAAGCTCGGCAGGCATCGAGCCCTTTTGTACAAATGCTCTCGATTAACGAATGACGGCTGTGCAGAGTAGAGCAGTCAGTGTCACTTAGATTTAACAACGCCTGATGATGTCGGGGGAGGAAATCTGAATGTCTATCGGCAAGGTTCGCGTCTTTATATCGGGGATTTGGAGATGGAAATCGGCTCAGCCTGGATCTCTTTGACGGCAACGAGAAGAGCACTCCGCTGGCATTGGTTATGGCGGCGGCAGCATGAGGGTGTGGAGAGGGTTCATAGCTGACGGAACTCTCCAGTTCATCGTTTAGGGTCGCCTACCCGGCGTGACGTGTTTGGGCGTGAATGAGATGTCGACAACAGCCCAGCCCCTCCTTCTTCCACCACTAGCCCCAGGGTTCGTGCCCAACGATAACTACGACGACAGGACACAAGGTTAGAGCCGTCACCGGATTCCTTAACTAAGGACGCCTCTACGATGGACCGGTCAGCCACGTAACCCCAGATCTTGCCTCGTAATCGCGGAAATGATGTGACACCCACGTACAGAGCCGAGATGGGCTCCCCCCCCAAGGTACTGAACTTTCCTGTCACAAATTCCACTGGCTGGCACGCGGTTCCTCACCATTTGTAAAGGCGTAAGGGAATTGTTAAACGTCGTATTGCTTGTTTGTATATCTGTGTGTGTATGGTAGGTTCTCGGATAGATCTGTTAGGAGGCATTGTCGATGGAAACTAGCTTGTCCCAATCTGGTACGAGGACTCCCAGCTTGTCCAGTGAACACCGTCACTATACGCTGCCTAAAAATTTTGCTTTTAAATGCGATCCTTCGAAAACACTGGTCCATCCGGTACTGGTGGGCTTACGGCCTCAGACCACACGGACGTTTCCTTCCCGATTACTCTCTTTGTTGCGGGCCGCGATATGTTAACCCGGTGATTAACCCCCCCCCCCTGACGCATCTCAATCGATCTGACCGCGAGAGGTTTCACAACAGAGCTCGTGGAAGTTTGGTGCGGAAATTCCGCCATGTTTCGGAAAACGTTTCGTATCAGGACTGCCGCGGGTGAAGTTCGGAGTTCGAATCCTGGTCGGCTCCGGTTCGGACTGGCGAGTCACCCGACCATACCTAAGTAACTATTCGCTTGGCCGCCAGGGCTGACAGTCCCGCACCTTCCTTCCTCCTTCTTAGAATGCAAAACTCAGGGCAGGAGTTCGAACAGAATCAGATCGGACAGACTGTCGTAACGCCACATCAGTGACACACAAAAGTACAAAAACGATAAGTTAATTAGATTTTTAGTTGAAAAGTGTACGACGACAAAACTGACACCTGCTGGCTTCTTTTTTTTAAAAAATTAGTCACACTGTACCAAAACCTCCATGCTCCACGACATTAAGCACGCCCAGGTGTCCTACAACACGTGAAGTACCTACACTAAACTCACGTTTATAATACCAGACACTGATTACTTCAAACACCTTTAGGAATGGTTACCGAGCAGTGTTCACGTGTGTTCAATAACCTAAGCGCTTCATGCCTGAGATCTAAACGCCGCTATCTACGTAGCACGCTTGAAGTATTCCATTCGTTATTTCAGATAGTAGTGATTCAACTGAAAACGTCGAAAAATTCTACCTTAAAAACCAGTAAACATACCGAGCTTCCAGCAGTCGAATAACTCGGCCGCAAATATGGCAAGGGGAATAAATGATATAATTTTTTAAAAAAAAGTTTAATTAGTTATTTCCCTTTAATAATTATATTTACACAAATAATTACACATACCTTTGAGCCGAGATTATATTTTATACAAAAATATACAAGCATAAAATAGGGGAAAAGTTCAATTTTTTTGTATATTTTATAAAAAAATATAATTTTACTGACGTCAGATAAAAATAAGCATACATTTTAATGAATGCTAATGTAGAAAAAAAGCTTAATCGTTAATTTCTATTTCTTTGGGCTTACAAATGTCCATGTAATCAATAGAAGAAACTTGGTCTAGCTGATTGCCCCTGGAAAAGCGACCACTTCCTTGTTGTAGGACATTAAAAGGGTTGTGAGGGTCCACGAGCGACACGGCTTTGGAGAGATTACTCACCCTGGGAGCCATCCTTTTCCTGTAAAGTTCTTCCGGGAATCTTCTACATAGAATAAAACAATAAATAAATTATATGTTATTACCGACGAGCTCTGCGGCACAACAACGAAATTAGACAAGGGAAGGGGGTAATAAATAAATAAATAAATAAATAAATAAAACGTGCAGTTATATAGGGGAGATAACTCTCCGGAATATTGCAGAAAGTTAAATTGGTAGTAATAATAAATAAAGATTTTTTTTAAAAAAAAAAAAATAATGGAAAACTAAGTTAACGGTGCTGAATAATTTCTAGTCTATTTTAATTAATAAAAAAAAAACAAAAAAACACATAGATAATGGTTCTTACCTGTGGACTGTCTTCGTTACACTGGACAAACCAGAAAAACGACTTCCCTTTTCTGCCATCACTTCTGGAACGTATTTTGTGATGTATCCGCCGTAGTTTCCATTGCGACAGCAGCTGCCGAGATAAAGTTCCTTTATTAAATAACCTGGCCGTCGGAATTTTAAAAAAAAAATAATACAAAATCAAAAATAAACACCTGGAAATATATATATATATATTCCCCTCCCCCGACGTCTTAGAGGTTCCTCCAAATGACTTGGCCAGGTAAACTTCACACCGGCTATAGCCGACACACATGCCTAAGTACGACTACCGGAGCTGTGATGATCCAGTTTACTGAAAAATTGCGAACCTTTAAATGCAAAGGTCAAATTCGATTCGTTAAATACGGTAGCATTTAGCCTCTAAGAAATACGAATCAATTACAAGGGAGTTAATTCCGTTTACCTTTTGACGTCGAAGCGAAACCGAAGAAATTGAGTTCGTCCCAACAAAAGCAAAAATAAAAAAAAAAAACAAAGGCAAAAGAAAGAAGAGGGGGAGGGGATTATGTGTTTCCCCTTTGTAATAAAAGATGCAAGTCAGGCGAGAAAATAACATCAAAAGTGATGCCTACTTCATGGAAGCAATTCGCTCAGAGTTTGCCATGGCCACGAGGTTTCTGCTGTAGTCGGTGTCGTTCAGCTTCTCGTCGGCACTGTTTATCGGAAATGTAAAAAAGATAAGTGTCAGGTAAAGATGAGGTGGAGTAAAAATTGACTATTTAAAATTACTTCTTTTCCGGAAAAAAAAGAAAAGAAAAAGAGTCACATGTAATCGAGGGACGGAGCCTAGTTGATGGCGGTGATCTCCCTCAGATTATGCGCCTTCCGTTTCTTCTATGAAAAGCAATAACTCGAGGTAAGAGCGTTGTCTGTTAACTGACGAATTGCACGAACCCCCATATCTCTCTCTCTCTCTCTCTCTCTCTCTCTACTGACACCATCTCTCTCTCTCTCTCCTGACACCATCTCTCTCTACTGACGTCATCTCTCTCTCTTTCTCTCTCTCTCTCTCTCTCTACTGACGTCATCTCTCTCTCTACTGATCTCTCCCTCTCTCTACTGACGTCATCTCTCTCTCTCTCTCTCTCTCTCTACTGACCCATCTCTCTCTACTGACGTCATCTCTCTCTCTACTGATCTCTCCCTCTCTCTACTGACGTCATCTCTCTCTCTTTCTCTCTCTCTCTCTACTGACGTCATCTCTCTCTCTACTGATCTCTCCCTCTCTCTACTGACGTCATCTCTCTCTCTACTGATCTCTCCCTCTCTCTACTGACGTCATCTCTCTCTCTACTGACGTCATCTCTCTCTCTACTGATCTCTCCCTCTCTCTACTGACGTCATCTCTCTCTCTACTGATCTCTCCCTCTCTCTACTGACGTCATATCGCTCTCTCTCTCTACTGACGTCATCTCTCTCTCTACTGATCTCTCCCTCTCTCTACTGACGTCATCTCTCTCTCTTTCTCTCTCTCTCTCTACTGACGTCATCTCTCTCTCTACTGATCTCTCCCTCTCTCTACTGACGTCATCTCTCTCTCTCTTTCTCTCTCCCTCTCTCTACTGACGCCATCTCTCTCTCTCTCTCTCTCTCTCCCGTTACCCCTCTGCTCCAGTAACAGGCGTGCGAAAGTCGACACTGGCTGGTGAGATGCACTTATATCAGAAGTGTGATTACATCAGGCGACTGCCGTACTTCCCTTCTCCCGAGACTGGGCTGGGCGGAATGGAGGGGAGCTCCTTTCAAAAGCCCAGTTCAATATCCACTGGTGGTGTGTGTGTATGTGTGTGTGGGAGGGGGAGTAGGGGACCCGACTCGGTCTGGCCTATCTCCCTAGCACGTCCTTCTGCGCGAGTTCCTTCCTTCATTCGCCAGTTGTCTGTCCTTAACCAAGAAGTCCAGACCGAGGTCCGCAAGGCGACTATCTCGCCTGACTTAGTGCGCCGGCCCTGTAATATCTTGTCTCACTTACTTGTACGCCAACCTGGAAGTAGTGGTTATCAGCGACTTCGGTTCTCTTTCTTTGTTGAGCAATACCTTGGGAATTGTGTTCGGGATATATCCCGCATATCCGGGATAGGTCCACGCACTGCACGAATAACAACCCAGCAAATTATGTCGTTTGTGTTAGCTATTATTGCACGTGAAAAGGGTTAGAGTATAAGGTTAGAGTATAAGGTAGGTGTATGAGCGGTATTGGGAATAATTATGGAAACAGAGGTCTAACTGAATATAAAATGCAATTAGCACGTGACAGGATCGCATCTCAGGTGTCGGAATGAAATGTTCCATAATACAGTCATGCGATCATGGATGTGACTGGTCGTCGTGCAAGAAGTCATAAAGCACACCACCCGTAGAGAAGAACGGTAAAGGTATAGACGGTGACCTTCTCGTGATGTGGTGAATTGTGGTGAATACTGTACACACATCTCCTGGGAAGGCTGAAATAGGCAACAGAGATGGAACAATAGGGTGACCAAACCTGGAAGAAGGTGCCCCCTTTACGGATGAGTCCAAGTCTGGACTTTCTGGCAGTAATCAGCGGGAGTTTGTTCGAATTAAAGTCGGTGAACGGTACAGCAGTCGGAGTACACCGGCTACAGCGGAAAGGTATCCGAAATTTGCACAAATCGAAGGTGTATTCACTGCCGACGGGTACAAGAAGGTTTTCGTCTATCACGCCATTCCATCAGGAGAACATATCTAATCGGGCGGGAAGTCATCTTCCAACACGACAATGACCCCGAGAATATGATGAGAAACTATCTGGAACGTAAGGAGGTGATGGAGCACTCGCAAAGATGCTTTGACCTGCACAACGTTCAACATCATCAAGGTTGGCTACTGAGAAAGTGAAACGACAAAGGAACATTTCGGATGAATTGTGGATAGGGTTACAAGATGTTTGGAACAGCATTCCACAGATATACATCGATAACCAGTATGGAAGCACGAAGGTGTTAGAAAACAAAAGGCTCACATACCAAATACTAATCTGTCCATAATTATTCCAATACTATAATTTAAATATATATACAGCGTGCTAATTAATCTGCCATGTGCATTAACTGATTTTTCATGAAACAGTTATATGTATTTAATTATTTCTCTGGACAATATTAAAGGGAGAATTTTAAGTTTCGATCCAATATAGTAGCAAACGTATGTAATATAATTATTAGAAGTAGATTGGTAATCTGCAGCTTAAACCATACATTTAATCATCAGATGGTCGGAGAGATCGATAATGTGTATGACAGAACGGTAACAGCTTCTAATTATTTTGCTAAATGCAAGGAAATGAATTATATTTTAACCAAAAGTTTTTTTAAAAAAAACCTCCTTTGTCTGATTCTGGCAGTTAACGTTACTTACCTGTTGACTTGTTTACGTTGCATAATGATAGGATCAGGGACGGTGTAATCGGGTTTGACCATATAATATGGCCTCTCCTGCACTCTGTCCCATCCTGAGGGAAACTGCCAATCTTGCGGTTTGTTCTCCAAGCGAGCGTTGAAATACGCAACCATGTCTGCTTTCCTTTCATATGTGGGCGCGGGCAACCTCTCCTGCTTACAATAGAAACCAAAAAAGAGGAGGGATTAACTATCTGTCAGTCACCTCCTGAAGACCGGCGCGTCTCGCGCAGCCCTCTCCTCCGCGCTTACCTTGAACATGGGAATCGCCGTCTCTTCCAGCATCGTCTCAGTCACCGTCTTCCACCTGTACACGTGCTCCAAGTCATCTGCCTGTTTCGGCGTGAAATTTGGTTTTCTTGCGTTGAGTCGTCTTCTCATGTTATTTGCCAGGAATTTGACTCCGATATATTCGTCTTTCATCAGGACATTTCTCCTGTCTTCCGGGGCGGTCCTGCAGCATCTTGGATTGGGATACTTTTGAGTTCTAGAAGATAAAACTAAGTGCAGTGACTGGTGACAAGATTAGAGAACCCGAAAACTCTTCTCTCTCTCTCTCTCTTTCCATCTCCCTCTCTCTCTCCATCACTTTCCATCTCCCCCCTCTCTCTCTCTCCATCTCCCTCTCTCTCTCCATCACGTTCCATCTCTCTCTCTCCATCTCCCTCTCTCTCCATCACTTTCCATCTCCCTCTCTCTCTCTCTCTCTCCATCTCCCTCTCTCTCCATCACTTTCATCTCCCTTCTCTCTCTCTCTCCTCTCTCTCTCTCTCTCCATCTCCCTCTCTCTCCATCACTTTCCATCTCTCTCCTCTCTCTCTCTCTCCATCACTTTCCATCTCTCTCTCTCTCTCCATCTCCCTCTCTCTCCATCACTTTCCATCTCTCTCTCTCTCTCTCTCTCTCTCTCTCTCTCTCCATCTCCCTCTCCCTCCATCACTTTCCATCTCTCTCTCTCTCCCTCTCTCTCCATCACTTTCCATCTCCTCTCTCTCTCTCTCTCCCTCCATCTACTCTGATGTCACTCAACATGGCAGCGCCCGTGATTTCTCAGCTCGACGCTCACTTCAGCGCTTAAATTCGTCCCCGATTCAATAAAAAAAAAGAAGTTTGAAATCATGGAAAAACTTCGACGATATCGATGAAGTAGTTGTCCTGTCATCAGCTGGGCGTAAACGGAAAGTTAATTCAGGTGATTCTGCCCGCTCACAGGCCAATAAAGCTCGTCATAGCGGTGCTGCGAAAGTCGCCCCGTATTTCGTGTCAACACAATGCACCTGACCCGCGCGCGTGTGTGGCTGCTTCCCTCTCTGACAAAGACCTAGCCTAAGCCCATAACCAGCTCCGTTCGACCACAGACGAGGTTAGTCAAGATGCCACCCTGCTTTCTTTGATGAATATCCTGCCAGTTGCACGGAGACGACCCAGGGTTGCTGATGTTTCCAGAAGGAATGTCAGAGACTACACAGTGAAGTACTGCCTGGTTAATTCAAACAGAAAGGTCCCATTATGCAGAGCCTCCTTCATGAGCATTTCTGGTGAGTATAATAGAGCAGACTTACCCAAGTTGTGACTATGAATATATTTTTAATAATCCCCCCCTTGCACTGGTCCAAGATATAGTTGACCGATTAGTAATTTCAAGAACACATTAAGACATCCACCTGCCGTGCAAGCCACTACGCTCGAAGAGGTACCCCGGGTAGGAAGTATCTACCAACAGACCTTAGCGTAAAGAAAATGCATGAGCTTTTTTAGGGAACAAAACCATGCAAAGGTATCGTATGCACTGTACTACAGTGTGTTTGTGTACGACTTCAAGTTGGCATCTGGTCATCCGTCTATTGATAACTGCAGTATATTTGAAATTCAAGATGCAGCTCAAGGATCCATCCATCAAAGAGGAACAGAAACTGAATGTGTCGGCCATGTTCATTCTCCATAGGCGCCGTTGATGCATTGAATGACGTTCAGGCATCATTCACAACATCTCTCGACATAATGGAGAACCTCGTCTTACCCAAATCTCCCATCGGACAAACATTCTGCTCAAAACAACTGCACTTGTATGTTTTTGGTATAGTCCACCACCGTGGCCGAGGTGAGACACAAAGTAGGGATGACATAGATCTGTTTGCCTGGCTAGATTTCGAAAACCGCAAGGACAGCAACATGGTGGCTTCGGCACTGTACCACTATTTTGTGAATGCTGTAGGAGCTGATCCTTAAGGCACACCGTGATTTGCGCTTGTTTTCCGATTCATGCTTTGGACAGGACAAGAATATCGATGCTTTGGCCAAGTTTTGTGCAATGCGAAAGCAGAATTTTCCGCAAATGAACACGCAGTACACGTTCCCTGTTTTCTGCCGGCGGATCGTGCATTTCGCAGAATGGATCAAGACATCGGGAAAGAGAATACCATTCTACTTCCTGAAGAGTACGTTCAAATTCTATCCGTAGAGTCTGGCAGTGTCGTGACTTCAAGGCAGTTGTGCACAGCGTTCATTCAAAACCAGTGCTGCCAAGGTCCTACGCATCAATTCGGACAAAGTTGGATTCAAACAGGTTTATGAGGGTGGATTTTGCGAACACCGCGATTCTCAAGAGAGGTAGGAAATCGGGGGAATTCTTCAGGCCAGCTATCGCTCCTGTGTCGAGCAAGTGAAGAAAGCCGACGTCCTGAAACTGATTGAAGAGATCGGTGCTGCTGTCGACATCCGTGAGTTCTATGAGAGTGCCTTGGCCAATGTGGGGGCGGTGTTGACATTGGTGGACAGGACCCTGAAGACAGCAGCGATGAGGAGGATGGGAATGATAGTGGCGCAGTTCAATCGCGTCGCCAAAAGGAAAGAGAAAAAAAAAAAAAAAAAACGATCTAAGGGAGATAATTCCTCCCTCGCAGGCTCTGCCATGTCCACTGTTCTACTAAGAAGGAAAACAAGGAATACGCACCTACTGTCAGGTAAATCGCAGATCGCTTCACCGTCTGCTGGAAGCTGGAAACGTACGTGTTTCTTGCTGCATTCCGTTCCAGCTGACGAACAGCAAGACGACTGCTTGCTCTCCGCAGCTATCATCGCCGCGGAATCCTTGTTGTCTCGTGTCCAGCTGCTTTGAGATACAATACAATGCCTGTGTTTTTTGCGAACGGGAAAGAGTGGAGGGGGGAGGAGGACCAGAGAGTCTGGATAGAAGTATGCCAACGAGACCAGGTAATAGATTTTATATTTGGCGGTCCGAATCTGACCTGTAACAGTTGTTAAGGTAACGTTAAAACGTCATAATCAGACAGGTCATGGAGGGGGCGTTATAGAAAAACCTGTCTGACGCGACTTTGAGAAGGGGTTCGTCGATGCGAGTTACTTTAGCAATAAAAACGGGTGTAACGCCAAGAAACACCAAGAATCGAGTTTGAGTCGCTGCTGCTGTGAAAACTGGATGCAGTTTAACCGATCACGATATTTTACGAAACAGACAACAGTGGAGACTTCCAGCGGCCCCATCTTGGCGACGTCTAATCTGTTACCGCGGCAACACCCCCCAAGCCTTGTTTTCGGTTTTTAAGTCTATCTGCTTGGAACGAGTAAGATAAGAATAAAACAAAACGACTGCTGGCTGTGTGTGGACGGCGCAAGTTCACCTAGGAATGCGCCAAGCACCGAAATTAAGCGAAGGTGCGAAGATTTCTGACCACTAGTGTAGATACAGTTCCGCGAGGCGCGCGGGCGAAAGACGTCTGGGTGTGAAGTCCGCCACCAACCCTCACCCCACCCACGTCCACCTGTATCTAGAATTGTGCCAGGGGAGGGGGGAAAAGCGACAACATCAACAACAACGGCATGTTTACTGCGTTCGTCTCTCTCATTCGGGGGGGGGGCGGTCCCAATGGCGGTTATTTAACACGTTAGACAGCTTTAAGACGATCCACATTTATTATGGAAGCAGCTTTGAGAGAGGAAGCAAGGAGCGGCATCGATCTCAGAGGGCTGATGGAATTCGGCTAAATTCTACCGAACGACACTTCCTCTGCGTGTTTTTTAAAAAAAAACGATTCCTCCATTTTTAACCCTCTGTGCACCACGCCAGTTTTAACCTCAGTTTCACCTCTCCCTGTGTTTGCGCCGAACCGCCCGTGGTTTAGCCGGTGTGAAACACGTGGGGTTGGTGGGGGGGGGGTCGATACGCGGTTTTATCGCCACAAAGAGTTACCCTGACGAGAAAGATAACAAACAGCCCCAAAGTAGCGGACACACCCCTCCTCCCCAAGAGGCGTGCCTACCTACACTTTTCTCATCTTTTTTCCTGCTTATTACCTGTTGTTTTTTTAAAAAAATTCACATACAATAAAAATGTATTTATTATTATTATTATTATTATTATTTAAAAGCCAAGTTATCTGGCCTTGGCAGCTCACCTTTAATGTTTATCCACAACGAGGCTAGGATAGCGTACAACACAAAGACAGCGCCTACATGCAAAGTTCTCTTGGATAGGTCCACCCTGTTGGCATCTGTACTATCCGTAAAAGGTTTTATACACACACACACCCCCCAAAAAAAATATAACGGAGATCCAGCTCGTGGATTTTTTTTTTAAAGGGGAATGGTTCATGACATAATGACAGCCAAAGAAGAATTTAAATTACGGGATCTAGAGAACTAGATTCTGAAATAGCATCACTGGTGCTGGAAGGCGGTGCGATGTGTACGTAACTCAGGGAGGCGGAAGCTGCCGCGACGGGTCTGGGATCGGTTAGTTACCGGAGTTCGAGACTACGGCTATTCTTGTGTGAGAAAACTTGCGAACCGCGGTTCTGGTGGAAACCAGACGGGTGGTGGTTGGCGGCGGACGGCACCCCCGGGGCTCGCGACTGATTTAGAATTCCGACCAAAGGCTTCAGGCGCTCTACTTTCGTTGTGTAAATTCATAACAGGTCCCCCCCGGTGACTGGGAAGGATGTTAACAGGCAGACAGACAAACGTCGCGTGAGAGAGAGAGAGAGAGAGAGGGGGGGCAGCTGTTATCGCCGCTTCTATAAGGAGTACATCATATATACAGTAATAGTACTCCGATGTAGGAGTTACTTCCCTTCGGCAGTAGCGGCGCGAGCAGCCGCGACGTGTACGCAATGGATGGCTCGTTGAGTCATCCGCAGGAGTGCGGAGTTACTTCCCTTCGGCAGTAGCGGCGCGCGCGCGCGCGCACGTGTGTGTGGTAGGGGGAGGTGGGGGTAGTGCGCGGAGGAAGGAAGGAGAGAACGGACGACCGTCTCACAACGAGGCGCCCTCCCGGCCTGGTTCTTCACCCCCCCCGACCACCTCCGCGTCCGCGCGCTACCTGTCTGGCCGCTGAAGGTTCCGACATGGGCCACCCGTACCTGCAGGCGCTGGTGATGCTGTGCGCCTTCCAGTTGTCGCTCCCGATCCGACCATCCGGCGACGGCCGCCATCAAGGTAGGGCAGGAGGCGAGGTGTGCGTGTGTGTGTGTGTGTGGGGGCTAGCACGCGTCAATCACTGTCAGTCACCGTCTCTGAGAAGAACTCTCTCCGTCATACACCCCCCTCCCCCTATCAGGAGGGTTGGTTAGTTGGTTAGAGGGAGGAGGGGATCGCGCGACGGTCAAGAATGCGAGGCCGCTACCCTGACGAAGTCTGTAGGGGGGGGGAGGGGCCACGATTTGATTGACTGGCGGACGGTCGGTCTCTTCCAGCTTAAAACAAATAGACTATATATATATATATATTTAACCCCTTGCCCCCCATCCACCCCCGTTTCCCTTCTCAGCATAATTACCCTAACCCTACCACCAACCCCCCCCGCCCAGACATTCTCATTTCTTCACCCTTTCCCGATGCCTTTTGGGAAAAAAAAAAAAAATTAAGGGGAGGTAACCCGCAGCGAAACTAGTCCACCCTAAACGACCCAGTGGGGTGGTGTATCACCCTCCCGCTCGTGGGGGACACTCTCGAGGGTCGGCCTGGCTAGGGACACCATCTGAGAAGGGAACTTTATCCGTATCGCAGGTTTTTACGTGAGATGGAATTTAAAATTAAAAAAAAACAACAACAACAACAAAAGAAGAATTCTTTTCTTTTTGAACCCACGTGGGTATTATAAGGACTTTCCCCCGATGCTGAATCACGGGTGTCCTGTACATTCTGTTGTACGTAACTTGGTCTGGTGGCGTAATAAATGCCAGGGTACCCAACCAGACTGACTGTTAGGAGTCTTCACTGTCTATTCAGGTATTATCCTATGCCATTTGCAAACTGTTTTCTTGTGTTAAGTTGCCTAATTTGAAATTTCATTCTCGGTTTGTTGAGCTGATGATAATATTCTTCTCTAGGAGCAAATAATTAGCACTCCACAAACTAACAGCTGTAATCTTGGGGCTCACCCTTAAAAAAAAAATTTTGCCAAATTAGGGGTAGCCTTGATAAAGCCTGACAACCTGTCAAGTTGAGGATAAATCGGGTTAGTAGTTCCATTTCATGACTGATGTGTGCTTCCACCTCGGGGACATTATTTACCTGCTCACCTTCCTGGCAAGACCTTCGATCTTTAACACCCCATCTCTGGTCAAAAGTCTAAAATGAGCTAGTGTTTCAGAAAAATTTCCGTGTCAGCAGGATGAATGTGTGCTATAAACACAATGTGTTAAGGATCTTGTATACATCTCGTGTTGTGATTTGACAGCACCATAGAGTGTAAATTTTTCTTCAGTAAGTGGTCATGCAATCTGCTCAGTATGAAAGCATACAATTCCTTATTTCATAATCAGCGTAGAGACCCATAAACAGGGGGGGGAAGGGGTCATGGAGCATACAATGACGACAAATTGTTTTTGCAGCTAGTAAGTAGCTCATGAATGCTGGTGTTTGGCAACAACACTTCAAGTAAACTGATTTGTGCTGAAACCAATTTCTGCTGCTCTGAAGGGGGTTAAAGTTAATTTACTTTCTCACTCTCTTTTCTCTCTCTCTTTCTAAACAGAGTTTGTGACACTGCACAGGCCGACAAACCTGACACTGTTGATGCTGGTAGAAACAGAAGCTTACATATTTTGGTACGAGCCACAGAACTACCATGTGCATCGGGAGTCATCAGCGAAAGACGATGAGCACCCGAGTCAGGTACCAGAGCATCAGGCTAAGGTGGAAAGACCGGCCAACACAACAACAGCCACTCCGAAAGTTTTACAGGTGAATTCAACATCTGGGATGTCCACAAAACCTCCAAACAGAATTTCTGATGCAGACGATGGTGCAACTGGGATATTTGTACCTTACCACCAGGGTCAGGTGGAAAATTATATTGTTCATTACTATGCAAGTAACACTACTGAAGGTTCGTGACTCTCTAATTTGATTTGCTAAATAAATTCTTGGGGTGGGTTGGGGGGAATTACCTTTAGTTGATACTACTTAGAATTATGATTGTGATTGTATTCATCTAACGAAGAATAGCCTTAAATCTGAATACACACACCTCTGGACAAGCAGGTTCTAGCAGTATTATTATTCTTTTGTGTGTGTTATGGGAGGGTGACTGGTTTTGTCCTGTTAATATTGCACTTGCTAAGTGTGCAGTTATACCTACTGTTTGAATGTGATTTAGTTGTATAGCATGCACTAGTTTTGCTAGGAAGTGTAGTGGAAGGAAAAAAAATAGAGCACTTACTACAGTTTTGGGGACTGCTCTGGGTGGAGTTACCAATAGCAGGAATACTTGTTGAGATTGCACCTTTCTGGCTCCTGGTCTCCTGGAAAGACATGTGTTTGTACTGCGTTCAACTCATCCTGTGATGGTCATTGAAAATTGCAGATAGTTAGGTGCATTTGCTGAAGCTACGACTGCTCGTCAGGTCCTTGGCATTTGGCTGTAGCAATATCTAGATTGAGAACGAGGAATGTGGATCACCCTCCTGCCATATTCTGCATCATGTGGTAGCCTTTCACGCTAAAGAAGGAACAGGCAGTTATCGGATGCATCCTAAGCATTTAAATTAGGATGCTACATAAAAAAAAAGGGTGGGGGGGACAGGGACACAGGCCCAGAATCTGCTTGGTTATTGGATTCTGTCCTAAGTGTTTGGTAGAGCCAGCTTAATGTATTCAGTGTTCTGCACAGGCCGCAGCCTCGCAGCTTTGACCCCGATAAATTCATTTTGGGTGCTAACTTTTGGGCACTACTGCGTCAAGGGGTGCAGGGGAAAAAGTCTATAATAGAGGGGGACTGTAGTGCGTCAGTGATGTTTGATGATCTCTAAAACGGATACATTTCAATTCATTTAACATTTATTTGTACAATCACATATTACATCGATTGGCAGGTTGACGTGACCTGTCTGCTTGTCTCTTGTTGTTGACATGTGGGCCAAGGACAGTTTGCTATTGGCAAAAGGTGCCATCACGTGATTATTTGTGTCCAATAAGAGTCAGCGTTTAATTTGCTCAATGTTTTTGGAGTTTTTAAGATGGTGGCTAATAAACGCAAAGCATCCACATCAATTTTATGTTTTCTTGTGAAAATGAGGAAAAAAATGAGACTGACCAAAGATCAGAAATGGTGACAGAAACACCTGACGGGACAAATGAAGATGGCACACACTGGACAACTGGTCTCCGATGATGTTACTCAGTCATCTTCCAGGAATCCCAGTCCCGAACACGTGTCAGAAAATTCCAACAACGGTGGGTGAGTGACTTTACGTGGTTACGGTATGACAAAGAGAAAGATTCAACGACTTGTCTTGTATGTATCGAACATAACAAGCGCAATAGCATGATTAGTGAAAATACAAACTTTAGAACAAGTACCCTCGCCAGGCACGCAGATAGTAATGATCACAAAGCAGCTATGCAAGCTGATGTCATGGCACCTCAGTTTGACAAAGCTGTAAAGAATTTGCAGACCAGTAAAAAAAATAGTCTTAGATGCCATGAGAGTTGTTTTTTGGATGGCTGAGGAAAATTTAGCAATAAACAAATATGACAGTTTGCTAAGTTTGCTGCATCTTCTTGATTGCCCCAACATCACTGGCTTGAAAACAGCCAAAAATGTAAACTACAGTTCTGACAGAACAGCTTCCAAGATGTTAGAATCCATAGCAGCAACCATTAGGGAAAACATCAGTGACAGGCTCATAAAATCACCAGTCCTCAGTGTCCTGTGTGATGAGAGCACTGACATAACAGTGAGAAAAAAACTTGTAGTTTATGCCAGAACTATAGATCCAGACATTTTTGTAACCATGTACTGTATTTTTGTGCTACCTAGAAGTGAAATGTACAACTGGTAAGGACATACATGACAAGTTGAATGAAATTCTCTATGAATGGCAAATTCCACTCACTAAAGTTATGGGACTTGGAACTGATGGGGCCAAGGTGATGACTGGAACGGGAGAGGGCTTGACTGGTTACATGCTAAGAAATAATCCAATACTGATAAACTATCATTGTCTTGCCCACAAACTAGCTCTGATCACATCACAAGCAGCAGATTCTGTGCCCTATCTGGTAGACTACCAAGCAACATTGACTTGTCCAATTGTATCTGAATTGTGCCTCATTTTCCAGAAAATAGATCTAGATGTCAGCCTGGTAGAAACTTCAGTCACAACCTGTAGATCAGCTCTTAAGAAAATAAGAGCTGGTGGTGTGGATGATCACACTTATCTTCACAAACTTCAAAATGATCATCTGAAAGTTATTGGAGGAAAAATTGTTTACAAGGAAACTCATTTTGTCAAAGGAAAACAAAATATTGATAGCATCAAAGGAAATTTTGTGGATGCCTTGCTTGAGAAACTTGACCCAGAAATTCCCAGCAGATGGCAGTAACATCATATATGCTTATGGGGCATTGGGACTCAGACTGTTATCATTCCTCTCACAGACTGACCTGGAGATGTGGGAAAATGACAAGCTGGGAATACTGATTGGAAAATATGGAACCAAAAAACAATAATTCAGCTGTCACTTTCCAACCACTCGTTGACCCAGCTGCAACCAGAAAGGAGAGGGCTCTCTCTTCGCAAGTCTTTAGTGATCAATGCTGGTTTTCCCAGAGATAAGATGAAGGATCTGTGGAGCCTCATCAACCAATATCATAAGGGAGATGTGCCCAATTTGCTGAAACTTGCCTCCCTAGCTTTGACTGCCTCAGTCCACACCTCAGACTGTTAGAGAGGGTTCAGTGCTCAAAATCTGTTGAAAACATCATCTCGCAACAGGCTATCTAGCTCAAAACTAGATGATCTGCTCTTGGTTAAACTGGAGGGAGGACCCATTGATCAGTTTGACTTTTCTGCTGCTTTTCTCTGTTGGAGAAATTCCACAGACAGGAGAATGTTTACTATCCCCAAGAACCAAAACTAATACAAGTGCTACTCTAATTTTTAGAGACTCTTTGGGAAATGTCGATGTTTGGTTTTGACTTTTTGACTGTTTAACCTTTCACATTCGATTCAAAGGTGTTAGATGTTCTATCAAAGACACACATGTCCATATATTTCTCGCTAATTGCCCTGATTCTTGCATGGACTTGAGAACCTGCCCGACTGTGTTCAGTAATGTTTCTTTGAACAAAATACTTAATAAAGTTGTGCGAACTTGTCATTATTCTCTTAAAACACCAATTTCGTTCAGTCATACAAGTCAGCCTTGTAAGCGTTCATATAATTCATTTTAATAAACAAAAATATTGGTTTAAGAAAAGCACTTCTATCAATCGCACCTCAATGGCTTAAATAATTAAAACTGCTTGCACAATGGCATTACCTGATGTGGCCTGAAAACAGGTGCTCTTTGTCATTTTCTCATTCAATCAATTGTGGTCCCCCACATTTAAAAAAAAAATTGACCCCACTTTTTTTCCAAACAACATGGGTAAACTGTCCCCATTCTTCTGGTAAGCTGTGCAGAACCCTACAGTATTGGACATTTAAAGGTGAAAGGCCATCCTCCCTACACTTTCAGTCGGTTGAGGTGACATTAAAAAGAAATTCTTTATTGGAAAAATAAAAAGAATAAATAGGAACAAATTAACCCTCTGCCGCAGCCCCCCCTTTTTTTTAATGCTGATCCGTAAATTTCCACGCGGTTAAGGACAATGTTATATAAACATTTCTCGGCCTCTCTAGGTAATTAAAAGCGTTGGAGCGACAGGGCAACGTGACTCTGGACCCTAACCGTCACAACTACTCTCAGCTTTTGTTCATACACCGAAGGGCATTTGGTTTGTACCGGATGCGTACACTCCCGTGATTACACCCCTCCCCCAGCTACCGGGAAATACCTGCGGCTGTTTATTGCTGCTGAACTACTTTACCTGCCTGCAAAAACTTAACCCCACCCTCACAAAATTCCTAACAAACCCCCCTGCATTCCTGCTAAATCAGTAAGTACAGTAACGATAACCATTAACCTGTTACAGACCAAAACTCCTTAAGGGGAGATAATTTCCGAAGTTGTTGCTTTTTTCCTTTTTTCTTTTGATAATACCACAAAAGAGGGTAGTAATATGTAAAATAAGATAGCAATTAATATATGCAAGAAACTTAAAATAGTTTAGTAAAACATTTTTATTTAAGCATTATATATAGCATCAGTATATAGTAAAACAAAAAACCTGGCATTGCTCTCATGTTCCACCAGCATCTGGCAGATCGCTGGAACGCTATGCTTTTACTAAGCTTGAGGTTTTAGGAAACCACAGCTTCATTGACAGGTAACAGAGGTGGGGTGGTGTGTCTAAATATAAAATGAGTTCACTGGAAAGGTCCTAAGACATGAGTGGAATTTACTTGTTTTCCTGTACCTAACACTTGCTATCTTTCAGTTAGATTCTGCCTCCACTGTCTGCCCTAACCCTGAAATAACAGCTGTTTATAGTTACGCTGGCCTACCTACCAGAATGGTTCATGTCGGTCAATCTCTGAAAAAGATTTTAAAAAAAGCAAACAAACGAAGAAAAAAAAAAACAAAATATGGGACGATAGGCATTTCAAGTAATGGGTCAATAGTTGGTGGGAGGTGACCTGAAAAATATTTTTAGTTCTGTATTAAATGCTATGTTGTAGCTAGTATTTATACTGTTAGTTAGTGTTGAAGGCATGAGAGAGAGAGAGAGAGAGGCGGGTTAAATTCAATCTTAACTAGTAACGTTCTTGTATATTATCCCTATCATCATCATCTTGTTAGATTAAAATGTTTTTGTGTGTGTGTGTGTGTGTGTGTGTGTGTGTGGACTGCTTTATTAGTAGCTAAACAAATATGCAATTTAGATAACTCCTTGTCGGGGAGGAGGTGTGGGCTTGACTGTTATTGATTTTCAGATACTGATGCTGTTAGTAGCTCCATTTTACAGTGGCAAAAAATGGTCTTGGTCCAACCTACAAGCTTACTGGCTGTCGTCCTAGTAGTTCAGATGGCCAGAAACCAACTGGATCTGAAATGAAGGTTTACTAGCTACTTGTATTAAAGGTTATGGGGGTGGGGGGTTGGGGGGAGCCTAAAATAACTCTCTTTGTTTCTGCATGTAATACATCACCAAAACACCTGTCCTCCTCCAACCTATTGTCGTGTTCCACGGGTGTTCTAGAAGTAATCAGCGTGTACAACATCGGCAGGAACCGAGAGAGAGAGAGCTGAGAGCTCAGCTAGTTTGTTGTTGTTCTTTTTTTTGTGCTGCCCTATCTCACGCTAACTTACATTAAAAAAAAGGGGGAGGGGGAAATAACGGCATAGGGGGTTTTCTCTTCTTTCCTGGCACTGCCACCAACCGACCCTCTTGTTTTTTGTTGTTTTTTTTTTCCCCTTTCCACCTCTTAATTAAAACTGCTAGCCGATTTGACGTGTTACCTGCCCGTCAGCCGTCCTTGTGTTGATTTTCTTCTGTCTGTTTTGTTTTTTTTAGGGAATTCGGTAGCGGTGGCGGCTGGCGAGACGGGGGTGTGGCTGAGGAACCTGACGCGAAGCACGCTCTACTACGTCCTCGTGTTCGCAAACTACACGTCAGGGGACGTCGTCGGGTCGGCGAGAATCAGCTTCCGTACGAAGGAGAACGAAGAGGAAGGCGGTAAGTCGGAAAGGCGTTTAAGGGACTTCAAAAACCTCGAGCGTAGTGTTCTTTAAAAACAAACAAACAAAAAAAAGAGAGAGGGAGGGGTGGTGGATCGGGGATGGGGGTGAGAGGAAAGCCTAGTGTTTGTTCCTGTGGTGTTAATTTTTAAAAAAATTTTTTTTCCGCTCAGCCTGTCGGTGGTTTAGGGGTTGGCGGAAAAGAAATTTCAGAAATCATCGTGGGACATGCCCTCTCTTAGAGAGGTGGGGGGTGGCTCCCTGCGGCTTATGTGTAAACCTACCCCATCGGGATCAGGGGTAAACATACAGGGGCTCTACTTAAAGGCCCCCTCTCTCTCTCCATCTCTCCTTTTACATATATTTAAATAGCTTTTACATATTTATTAGATAAACTTCATACAGGTGTTTCTGGTTTCGGATGGCACCTTTATTCACTTACTATCCCTCCCCCCCCCCAACCAACAAATACTGATAAGGGAGCTATTGTAAGTTTGAATATTTTGTTTTGTATTTGAATTCAAATGCAAACAAACATGGTGTCCCTGATGGGTAATTTTACTTGACGTCAAGAAAAGGGGTCATGAAAGTGGGCTCCATTTTCTGCATGGCGAAAGCTGTAAGGTATCTTGAGCCAGCCATGGAAAGGGTTTTAAAGCGGTTGGGTTAGGGTTAGGGTTAGGCAGCAAAACAAGTGAGTACATGATCTGGTAGTGGCAGTGAGGAGGGGAGGGGAATTTTGGCTGAAGGCAGCGCGGGTTGAGTTCGGGAGGCAGACAATGGATGGAGGAACCATCTCACTTGGAGGTAACTTGAGGTAGGACTGCCGCTCAAAAATCAAAGGCCTGGGTAATGTGAGGTTGGACCCGGAAGTTTCCTCCCAGACGAGCTTTGCGTGTTCCAGCCAGGCCCAGTTAACTGGCCCACAGGCAGCATTAACTGAAGGACTCTGCTGGGCGCCTCAAAATGACATATGAAATCAATTTTCTGTAGCCTAGTAAACAAACACCCCCCCTCCTGGTGTTTGCTTTATACATCAGGTGCCTGACACCTGATACACTACACAGTAGGTACTCGGGGATTTCTATTGTTGGCATTGCAGCTGTTTGAAGCATCAACAATTTTCTGCTGATGATAACCGGCTTTTTTTTGATGTACACACCTTGGCCTTCGACTCTCCCTGGTGGCGTGAGATGTGGAAAGCGTGACAAGAATTCAACTGGTTTGCACCATCCCATCGTTGCCTCAGTAAAGTGCTCAACCAAAAATGTCCGCACATCTCGATGAAAAACGCAGAGATAGAGCGCCATCTTGGTCATAAAACACTTTTTTCCCATTGAAGCACAAAATTGTGTATGTACACTTTTGGAACACCCTGTATATACTGCATTTTCTTGTACCCGTTCCCTAGTCTGTTGACAATACCAGAAATGTTCTATTATTTGAGGGGGAGGTGGGGTGCTGACCATAAATCTATTTTCAGATAGATTTTTAAAAACTGTTTTCCCCTGTTTGTTTTATTATTTTTTTTCCCCTTCAGAATGCCACTGCAGTTTTCAAGGAACCCTGGCCAACCAGACATGCAACCAGAGCGTAGAAAGGTGGTGTGAGTGCAAGACTGGCTACAAGGGACTATTTTGTGAGGACTGCCAGCCCAATTATTACAGACTAAATCCTGGCAGCCCTTGCACCAAGTGTCCCTGCACTTTGAAATCGTCTTCCGGGACCTGTACAGTCTGTAAGTTGGTGTATACCATGCTGTTTCTATCTGGAACGTGAAATCCAGGCGCTAGACCCCTTGTTTGATTCTTCTTGGGCCCGGTGTAGGATAAATATTTTCTTTTCTTCCTCTGCCCCATACATGCACATTGAAAACCAAGTAAACACTTTTAAGTTTACCACTAAACCTTTAGCTATCCCCCTTTCCGGATTTTTTAAAAAATTCTTTGTGAATAACTTAGGGTATAATAGTAGTCAGTGCTCATTACTGATGGTCAGGTCAGGACACCTGTTACGGACCAGGCTGATGTTGGCATCAGATTCTCTCAATATGATTGCATTGCAAATTTTGCATTCTCCAGTAAAAGGGACTGTGATCTGCAGTTCCACAAGATCACCACCAGCTTGTCTTCCACTGGAGTATTCCTGCAGCCATAGGGTGCTTGATGTAGGTGCCTCTTCCTCCATTACAAACTGCCTTTGTTGCAGATTCAGTTGTAAAGGGAGTTAACTCGCTGTTCTTGCAATTTTATTTTTCATTGGAACCATCTTTCTTTGTGTTCTAAAGGTGTGATTTTTAGGCCATCCTTTTGTTCCGAGTCATTTCAATACAGTTTGGCTTCTTATCCGCTGCCGCTCTCCTCTCCAACACACCACCTGGATAGATCTGCAACTGGCTGGGTCATTGATCTAGGGAGGGAGCCTCCGCTCTCTCCCTCTCTCTCACTCTCTCGGCCAGCTTCAGGTAGACTCTCCATCATTCCAGACACTGCCATATGCTGTCTGCAGGTCAGCCGCCCACCCTGTCTGCGGACAATGTTGCTTTCAGATACAGCTTTGGTCCGGACAGATGCGCTTTTGAGGGTCACCAGGTTGATTTATTCAGAGATTTAGGGTCAGTTAAGTCCCCAGTTTGTTCTACAATCGTTAGATTGCTGAAAACTTACCAAGGGAAAATATTCAAAAATGGCAGCTATTTCATCTAACCATGCATGACATTAGCAGGTGGTTAACATTTTATAAGAAATCATTCCCTAGTACTGAACACAGCTAATCTTAGATTGCGGTTTCGAATTTATTGTCTTAATGATTTTTCATTGCATTACTCTTTCTCTCTCTTTTCTCCTCCTCCCGTCTTTTTAGACGAAAGTCGCATCTCTTGTGATGCGTGCAAGAGAGGCTACAGAGGCGACAATTGTTCACTGTGTGACAATGGTTACTTTTATTACTACAACATGTGTGAACGTTGCTTTTGCCACAGCAATGTGAACACATCCTTGGAGGAGATCTGCGCACCTGAATCAGGTGAGCGTTTTCATTTTTTTTTTTTTTTTTTGTTGTTGTTTATGTTGTTCGGTTCTCTCTTCAGAATAACTACCAGGTTGTTACCAAAGTTTTCTCAGGTATTTTGTTTTTACTGCCACAGTGAGACTTCCATGTCGCCGCTGAATGTGAAGTTCATTAATCAGAGTAAGTTCTGTTGCAGTCAGTAGACTTCTGCCAACGAGGTACAAGCCGCATTTATACCATTTTGAAAAAGATCTGGATTTATGGAGTCGATACACTGTTGGATGGCAGCTTCAGTTTCTTCTTGGTTGGAGAAGGATTTCATACGGAGGAAGCTGTCAAGGTGTTTGAAAAGGTGGTAGTCTGTGGGAGAAAGGTCTGGTGAATAGGCTGGGTGATGGAGAACTTCGTACCCCAACCTGTTCAGTTTCTGAAGAGTTATTTTTGCAACCTGACAACGAGCATTGTCGTGGAGCAGGATTGGGCCTCTCCAGTCCATCAATGCCGGCTGTCGTTGTTGTGAGAGTTTCTGATGCACAACGTTTAATTCACGACAGTACCTTTCAGCCGCGATGGTTTTGCCAGGTTGCAAGAAGTTATACTGGATGTCGCCAGTTTCAGTCCACCGGACAGTGAGTATGACTTTTTTTGTGTAGAGGCTGGGTTTCGAAATGTGGTTAGGCGCCTTGTCTATGTCGAGCCACTGGGCTGATCGTTTTTCATCACACGCAATGATTCGGTCAAGAAATGAGTCACTTTTGTTTCTAATGACAAGTGAAGAGCAGATCTCCAATCAACGATCTTTGTTGTTGTTCATTCAACTTGCAAGGCACCCACCTGTCAAGCTTTTTCACCTCGCCGATTGCCTCAAGATGCCGGGAAACAGTTGCAGTGCTTACGCCAAGCTCTCTGGCAATTTCTTGCACTGGCTTTCATGGATCGGCTTTAACTAGGGCTTTCAGATGGTCGTCATCACAGCTGGAAGAGCGTCTGCTACGTTCCTCATCTTCGAGGCTCACATCTCCAGATCGAAACTTCGCAAACCATCGTTGTACTGTGCGCTCATCTGCTGTGTCCTCGCCCCATGGTCGCTTAATGTTACGAGTCGCCTCGCTCGCTTTGTGCCAAGTTTGAACTCGTGAAGCAAAATGGCACGATAGACCTTTCTATCCGAGCTTCACTCAGAACCCCGAAACAAATATCTGTTTGATAATTTTTGAAAGGATAAGTTTTGCGTAACGTGTGCCAAAGCACCTGCTACAAAACGATATATAGCTTATCTATGTACACCTCCACTAGCGTGCCAAAAATGGACCCCAAATTAATTCAATATGAAACTGGCAAAACTTTTGTAACAACCTAATAATTGAACATTGTTTTCACCGAACCTTTCAAAATGCAATCTCTTTTTGTAGTTCATCGTATTAACCGACAATGTAGAAACCTCTCTCTGTTGCAGGTGCCTGCAAAAACTGCATGTACAATACCACAGGATTCACTTGTGAGAGGTGCCTACCCGGATACGTGGGAGACCCTATTGTGTACAAAAACTGTACTTTGAGAGGTAAGTAAATCGTGATTTTGGGCTAAACAGTTTGAGACTTCGCACATAGCATGCTATGGATTGTACAGATAAAAACTGCAGGTGCGCGTGGACACACACACACACACCTCTCTAAAATTCACATCAAATTTGTTTTACTATATCGCACTGCTTCTTGTAATTTTTTTCTTGCTGCTCTTCTCACCAAAAGAAAAGGGAATAGGACGACAAGGCAGCAACGATTTTCATTTCCAGCTGTTGCAATATCAGCATCACGCAGGTCTCGTACTGCAGCAGCTGTAGAGGGCTAGTTTGGGGTATACTGGACAGGTTGCCTCGATGGATGCCACCGGCGCCGTGGCGTGCGTAGAGACCGTTCGTTCCCGGTGGTCTGTATTCCATGTGCAGACAAGTCTGGAGGGGTTTCGCCAACGCCTACCTCATTGATGCTCAGAGGTCTCGAGGAAGGTTGGCGAGGAGGCCCTTTTTGGCTCAATTCCTGCTGGTTGTCGGTCAGGCCCAGTGTGAAGCAGCGGTGGGCCGGGACTACGTGGTCCGTGTACGTTACAGAACGGCTGTGCATGTGCGAACCCTACGGCAGTCAAACTGTTATGTCAGGTATGGAATTTAAGAAAAGGATAGCTGCTTTGTGGATGAGTGGATCGTCCAGGTAATCCATATTGTTATGACAGTAAGACCACCCTATTTTCACGGCACATCCTTTTGTTTTTTGTTTTTTTTCTTTAAATGATGGACTTTTTTCCTTTAAGGCTGTGAATTCGTTTGAGTTTCAACCGTAGCCCCTCCTCAAGAAACTAAATTGCTTCACTTCCAGATCATCAAGAGGCTGCTGCAAACTCTGCTAAGGTCTGAGCCCTGTGATTTTAAACGTTCGTAATTATCTATGGTGAAAAGGCATTTTACAGAAAAATTACCCACAATGCACTCTGTGTAGAAAAAAAAGAAGCCTGAAAACACAAATGTATTCTCCATTTAAAGAGAGATTTTCTCTGAACTAACTACTCCCAGAATTTCAAAAAATAGTATGGTTGACACATCTATGACACCTTTCCAATCTCATAGTCAGCAATCTGCATTTTCTCTGTGTGGGGCTGTCTGAGAGAGTGAGAGAAAGAGAGCAGAAGTATTGGGTTTTTTTCTTTTACAATGTTCAGAAGATCAAACTTGGATGATTCTGCTGACAGTTAGTGTAACCTTGGAAACAGATGCTTAACGAAGACTGGGGAAAGTAAAATGCATGCTACCTTCTTTACCGAAAGCGTGGACTCTCAAAAGTCCATGAATCATAATCAGAAGAACACAGGACACTAATCAAAAAAGTGGGTTGGGTGCCAGTTGTATGTTTTGACTTGTATCTAAAAGAAAAATAAAAAAAAGAGCCAATTCGGAGATGGTGATGTATTGATGCCTTTATATTGCAGCTAACATTTCAACTTCTACGCCGTCTTTTCACAAATCAGCCACTGCGGTGACAGTCGTGTGTATCGCCCTGGCACTGATTGTTTGTTTCCTGGTGGGCTTTTTTCTGTATCGCCACTGGAAAGTGTACCCAAGGATGAAGCCATTCTGGACGGTGGAACTCAAGCAAGATCAGGACAGTGTTAATTTTAGTGCCGTGCCAGACCATGAATTTCATGCTATTGACAACTCGGACATGGACTTCTACGAGAAGCAGTCCTCTCGCCACGGGAGTTCTCGGTACTCGCCCTTGAAGGAACGCTTCTAAGTGAATGTGCTTCAGCTAAGTATTTCGTTTCTGAAAATGAAGTTGAAGCTTTCTGTCATGTGTGTCGTGTGTTTTGGGGAGGGTGGGAGAGATATTTTGTGAGTTGAATATTACAGATAACCTTGGTTGTGAGCCCACTGCATCTGCTAAGCAATATGTATCCTGTTTAATATCATGTGATGGCAACAAAAGGTTGGAACTGAGATCACATTCTGAACTGATCTCAGCAACAAAGGCATCACTCGTATCGTTTCCCATAGTGCGTGCAAATATATATTTAAGATGAAAATTGATCTTGTAATCTGTTCACACCATTTCTCTTTTGCCTCTTTGGTATTGTTGTCAACAGAAGCATAAGGTGAAGTCCACAACTTGCTGGAGTGTTCAGCGTGTTCCATAATATGACAGTTGATACATCATCTTTTTTTTTTGATTTTCATAACTGTTGGCATGAAAAGTAGTTCTTAAACACGTTGCTTGTGATTAACTGTGTGGTTAGGTAGTTCTGTTTAAAATTATTGAAGCAGGTGTGCTGGACCCTGTGTGCTTTAATTATCCATTCCTTGTCTTCCTACGCTTAGCATAAATGGGAGTGCCACAGCACACATGAATAATGCTACATATCTCCTTTGTTATCCCCCCTTCCCTGTTTTTCAAAAGGATACTGTAGTATCTACATGTTCTTTTTTTAATATAAAACGCGATTTCCATATAAAGTGCCATCAAGGATTTTGGTTTGGTTGGTAAAATGAAAACAGCTACATCGTTCTTACTAAGTGTATCTGCTAAAGAAGAAGAGGGTTTAGTTTGTATGCACATAAATCTGAAAACAGTGGACAGGACTTAGAGAAGAATGTGTTTTTTTCCCCCCTCCCAAACCTGCCAAGTCGGCTAATGTTTCAGGAAGAATTCACAAATGATATAATTTTAAATGAACTCGTGCAAGACGACGATTCCGTTTCCTCAAAAGTTATTTCCAAAACACATGCACCAGGTGAGTGATACTTCTGGGCTATCCACCTGCAAAGGCAAGCCGCCATACCATGTATTTAGAAGCACTATTACGTATGCAAATGTGCTCAGCTGTAGCAAGAAATGGCATAAATTAGACTTGTCTATCATCTGCAATGATTATGCCACCTCCCCTTTCTCTCTCTCTTCCCCCAATTCCTGGTTGTTTCATTTTGGATTTAACAATACTTCAACATGGTTTCTTTTATGTTTTCAGCCACCGTTCCACCTCTCCCACCCTTATCTCTCTCTCTCTCCTTTTGCCCTTCTCAGAGTGTATGGGAGATAACTCAAGTTGGTGATTTCTCTCATTGACCTTTGACAAGTTACTGTGGCACGACAAAAACAAACATTGTTAATGTTGAAAACTTTTCTGGTCGTAATTAATTCATTAGAAGTGAATTTGGCGAGTAATTTAACTGTAAATCGGCGAAGTTCCAAAACCTTTTGTAAGCTTTACAGCCATTTGGTTGATAACCAAGACAACAGGGACTTCCTTGCCCTCCTGACGAATTGCCTAGTACTTTTGTCATGTGTTACTGAAACGAAATTACTTCAGTTTACATTTTGTCCTCATTGCCTATTAAGGAAGTGTGACTCGCTGTCTTGTGAAAAATTTTATTAAGTTAACAGATATATCTGTTTTTTTTTTTGTTTTTTTTGTTATTATTAAAGATAGGCAGGCTGACCTCTGCTCAGGACATCTTTCCAAGGTATAGTGGATTGTGGGCTAATCGTACATATCAGACCACCTATTTTGTGCAGAATCTGGAGTCTTCTAAACCTGTGGTATACAAAGCCCCAATTTTGTTTGGTTAGTGTCCATCAGCTGTTTCCAAACAGGGTAGGGGGTATTATCAATGACAAAAATAGCAGTGGATGCTGAAACAAAACTTGGCTGGAATAGTCTCACTGTAATGGCATCAGGCTGGGTTTTGTTTTCATATCCATATCTTCACTAACCTCTGACAAACTGGGGATCGAACCCACGACACAAGGATTGACAAGCGAACTCGCCACCCATTCGCATCCAACACACACACACACACACACCACACACACACACACACACACACACATATATATACGTATATAAGGCAAATACTTTAAATTCGCTACTCTTTGCCCTGTATTTCATTTCCCTTATTCACAATTTTCAAGAATCTTACAAATGTCCATTTCCAATTATTTCACATTAGCTGCAAATCTAAGCTTATTAGTTAAATGCGAATTTTCACTCATGGTTAATTTTTCCAGTTACTTCCCCTTACTTCGGTATATCATAGCGGCACTAACATTAGAAAATGCAATTTTCCAGTAATAGAAAAGGAAATTTAAAACTGATCTGGAGATTTTATTAAAATCAAAACAAATTAGGGAACCTTGATTGGTTTGGGTTCTTGGAGGAAGGAAAGGAGATTCCATTGTTTGAAGAGATTACAAAAAAAAAAAAAATATTTCCAAAATCGCAGAGTGCAATAGAAAACATGCGTTAATTATCTGACTGTATTCGTATCTTTAATTCTTTACTAAGTGAGCATTAACAAGCAGGATATTGTGTCGCCGGATCTGCCCCCCCCCAGTAATTCTGTCACTGGTAAGGTGCATTTGTATGCATAACCTGTATCAAGGGGTTGGAGTAGACCTACTGATTTCTGGGATTTTACCGTTATTGTGGAACCATCGGTGTCCCGAGAAACCTGGTGATAGCAGCTTGAGAGTAGATGGCCTGATAATTCACTTCCATGGCCAAAACAAGTGCACAGAATTTTATTTGTTGTTGGAGCACCAACATCCAGTTCGAGTCGTAAAATATCCAACTGTATACAGATGGTGATTAAACATGAAATAGGGTGCTTAATAACTCATGCTTGAAGACATTTAAATCCGGTGGACTCTATATCTTGCATAAATACGTACTTTCCAGGTTGGTTCGTATCTACCTCACCTTGCTAGATCTGTATTTGTATTTCAGAATGTCCAGAAACTATGATTTATAACGTAAACATTTCTGAAATCAAGCTGGAATAACTGTAGTTGTATTTCTTCTTCTTCTTTTTTTTTTTTGTTGGCAAGAGTTATTCGGGGCAGTGGGTTAGGTTAGAAGTGGCATAGCAGCGAGATGACCTTCGCATAAGGACAGTTTCCCCTTCCCTTCCCTTCAAAGATGTAGTTAGCTAGTTGCCAATCCATAGGGTGTAGAATTTCGAATAATAATCAGAAGGGTGCTTTTAGATTCGTCTGGAAGAATCAGAGTTTGGCACACCAGGGGCCCCCCCCCACCTCTCTAGCCATCTTTACTCAGACTTGAACTGTTAACATTTCCTTTGATTTCTGTTGAAATAGGAATCTGTTTTTTTGTGTTTTTCCTCCGGTTTGTTTTGAAAATGCATTCAGGGTTTTTTTTTTTCTTTTTATTTGCTTGCCATTATTTTATTTTTTTTTTTTTGATTTTTATTGTCGCGCGTCTTTGTTTGTTCCTGTTGTCTGTAACAGCTTGGAGTGGATACAAGAGGAGTTAATCGTGTTTTTGTTGTTATAAATAATGCAATCAGTAAAATAAATGAGTTTTAAAAAAATAATGTAAGTTTTTCCTTTAAACAACCAATCCGATCTAATTTGCTTAGTTGTCCACCGTGTGAATAGTGAGTTTTTGATGAGATGGCAGGGTGTGTGTATATATATATATATATTTTTAAGAAATTGTTAATCTGTGAGCAACCGATAACGGATAGGTGCTGATGTGTAATCATTTCTCTCCATGAACCCAGAAAGATCTGGTTGTTGGTTTGGGGGGGGGGTTAGTTTTCTAACCCTCCCCTTTTTTGCCAGCTGCCCACTATAACTTGGTAACGAATGGACTTTAAAAAATTTTTTTTTAAATACCCGTTTCGTCTGACCGCCCTGACAACTCCCTAGCCCGTGTCATGTGTAGCCCTGCAATGGAGCTCACTTGATGATAATAGTTCTTTGTAGGAGATGTTCAAACGAATTGGCCCCTCCTCCGAACTTCCAGCTGACCGCCCTGACAACTCCCTAGCCCGTGTCATGTGTACCCCTGCAATGGAGCTCACTTGATGATAATAGTTCTTTGTAGGAGATTTTCAAACGAATTGGCCCCCCCCCTCTCCGAACTTCCAGCTGGTGAGAACATTTAAAATCTATCATTCCCCGCCCACCCTTTGACAGTCATTCTCCGTTTGTGAGCAGTACGCTTGTCAGAAGCAGGAACTTGGAAGAGTTAAACGTACAATGTATTAATGATAGGCTCTCATTTTTTTTTAAAAAAGAATATTTAAAATGTAAGGGAAACAATCCTGCCCAGTCTGCATGTATGGGAGACAGTTTGTGTGTGTGTGTGTGTGTGTGTGTGTTTTTACCTGGAGAACTCCAGGATACTTTAAATGAAACTAACTTATTTCTGTTAGTGTATTAAATGTTAATTAAGAGAATTTTATGTATTCATGTGTGGTTTAATTACCTCAACAGCAAAAAAAAGGGATCAGGAGAACTGAATTTCGGCTAACTGATACAAATTGATGACATTGCTTTGGATCTGTTAATTTTATAAGATATCATTCTTATTTATTGATTTTCATATGCCTTATTAATTTTAATTGTTGATGGTATCCGTATTATTCTTAGGGATACCTTTAAACATTTTCAGGTCAAGTGTTTTATTTGTCATCGCCAATGAATTCCATGAATGTGTTTTAAGGGAGGTAACTCCTATTCGACTACTGCCATTCAAGGAAACAATGCAGCTGTAGTGATGAATCATTTCTGGATGATCGGAGAATTTATGAGAAAAAAAACGGGGGGGAAAAAAAAAAGCTTTTTAAGGCAATAGAAAGAAAATTTGCAATTGTAAAAGAACCCGCATAAACAACATATTGCCACGTCTGTCTGAGTTGGAGAACAGGGGGGTGACTTTGGAAGATCTGTGACAGCTGCATTCTGCTTTGAGAAATCTGATCAAAATATGGGGATTGAACCCTTGTTTCGGTGGGGGGGGGGGTTGGGGGTGGACAAAATCCGGAATAAGATTAAAAGGGAACTAAGTGGAGCTGCTGATGTCTTCTCCCTCCCACCAAGATATCAGGGACTGTTCTAGTTTTTGTACCGGTCTTACAGAGATGGAGGAGACAAAAAAGATCTCGAAGCGCGAAGAGATGCCACGAAGAGCAATTCGGTTTCAGAACCGATGCAGTTACACGGTCTTTTCCCCAGGAAAGTACTAATAATCAATAATGCCTATAAATGTAAATTCGAAAAAAAAAATAAATAACAGAAGATAACTGTCTTGCATCGTTGTCAGTGGTACACAATTAGCTCTGCACCTTATTGTCGGGAAATGTGTGTTAAAATATTGTGATATGTTGCAGTATGCATTTATTTATCTCCCGTGTATTATATGTTTAAAAAAAAAGGTAAATAAATAAAGAAAAAAAGGGTCTGGTTTTATTTGCTGTACTAGTTCTTTTAAATCCAAAAAAAACAACCAAAAACCCTACGTTACATCTTTCTATTGCTCTCGTTGGTTTTAGGGTTCTTATTGGCAGTAAAAAATAAAAGGTTGGTGAGGTTATACATTGTCATTTTCAAGACAAGTGCTTGGATCGCCTCTTGGAACTATCTAAAGGGATCAGAGCGATCAAATTTCCGCGTGCAGTGTGTGTGTGTGTGTAGAAGAGCGAGCCACAAGTCACCCTGTAATCTTGAAGCGGGAGTACTTGTGTGTGTGTGTTTGTTTTTTTTAGTTATGCTATTGTCTTTCGAGACTCAAATCTTTCCTTTGTGTGTCGAGTAGCAAATATGATACAGCCGGTTACATTGAACTGACATCCTAAAACACATCAGGAGCGTTATATTTAGAAAAAGGTTTTTATAAACCTTGTTTTGTTGTAAATAATTAAAGGAATTTTGTTTTTCTCTCTCACCCTAACCGCTAGTTTGTTTCTTTATCAGTATATGCAGTAGAAATGTGTATTTTAAAACAATTTTTTTTTTTTGTCTGTTTAGAACTTTAAATAGGAGCTGTTTTCGTATCACGTAGTTTTCCCAGCAGCCCCTTTCATGGGTGCAACACGGCCACATTATTTATCAGACTATGGTATATGTACCCTAGGGAGCGGGGTGGTTCTTGATTATTCAAAATGTGTGCGAACAGACTCTTACATTTCAGCAAGGTGTGTGTATTACCGTTCTGTTTGCTCATCCTTGCATCGAGCTGACGGTTCACCAGAACTTTCTATGGTAGGTGAGAGTAAAGCGAATTTTGTTACTGAGTGCATCCTCTTTCATTGGTCACTGCTGCCAGCGAGACAACACCGCAGGGTCCCGTTGTGGTGCAGCACTGGTCTGCTCTTAATGTTCCAGCAGTAAGACACTAAGATGGGTGTGGCAGAAACGATGCCAGATAAAACTTGGAATGGCCCTTAATGGAACCAGGCCCGTGCTGCAGTGTGTTCATTCTTTCCGACAATGTCAACCGTTGGCCTTCACACCCATTGCCTGAGCCAATTTCTCATGACCAAGACTGGTTTCTCAGTACAAACAGCACCTTACCCTAGAAAAATTTTTTCAACATTTGTCTAGCACCAGGCCGGGAGACGTGGTCCAGAAAACCGGTGTCCAAATGGTTAAACTACTAGATTTCCGACACTTGCTGATACATTGCCACCTTCATTCATGTATACAGGTGCCACGCAGCAAACCTCAGGTGAGTAGTGTACATTTAACTAGGCCTGACAATGGATTATCACCTGAAAAAACCTGACAACAATTGGCAATGGACATCCAAATTACCAGTGAATGCTTTAGTTTACAGAAGAACTGGAATTTGCAATACTTTTTATGTTTTAACTGTCTTAGCATCAAGTGCAAAAACCTGTTTTCCATTTCCAGTAACTTTGCAGAGGGTAGACATGTTTGTAGTGTATAATTAGTTATTGATTCTCTGTGTGATCTGTTGTGATCAGATACTGATTAATTCTGGCTACACATATATGTTAAATTGTGAAAACTTCCCAAACATGAGTAATTATTCCATTATGTGATAAACTGCAGCAGTATTGTATGTATTGTGGATTTTAAGAATGTTTTCAAATAGCCTAAAGAATAACCCCTACTCTGATGTTTTAAATTATATTATCCTGAATGAAAATGACTTATTTATAAATGGGGATAGACAAATAAATGTGGTTGATCACTGTATTTGATTGCACATCAGGTATATATATGCCAAAAGCAGGTAGATCCTGCAATATTTTTCCATTTAACAGATCTTGTTATAGGCCATTAAGGGTGTGGCAAGGGTCAAATGAGAGCACCAATTATCTCATTCTTGAGGATCTACAGTTATTGCTATCATGTGCTTCACCAATATGAATGTCACTACTGGTAGTTTGGAATGTCTTCAACAGAAGACTACAGCAATAATAGGCCATTACTTGCCATTATGGTTCTCTTGCTGACTGCCAGTGCAGCAGCAAGGTTGAGCTGCTGTTATCTGCACTGACTTAGTTAGGTAAAGAGCACATGTAGCATAGAGGAATCTGTCTAGGGGAATAAAATGGTTTGAAAATTCTCATCAGAGGACATATCTGCCATCTTGAGTATTGGTGATGCCCATTCTTTTCTCATTGAATCCGGGTTTCAATAATTCGCGTCTGGAGATTGAACCAGGTGTTAAAGACTTACTGGAGACCTTAAGTTCAAATTTCTTTAGCCCATGGATAAGGATGGAAGCGAGAGTATCTCGGTATGTGCTGCAGTCTGGCATGCTGGAAAGACCGGTTCGGCTCTTGTCAAAGGACGACGTTTCACTTCTGCTGGGTGGACTGACATTTCAAATAATAAAGACTCCCGACCACAATATTGTGTCAACAAGGCGTATTGGGATTCGATACACACGTCCTCCAGGATAATCGTGCTACAATATATGCCGCACAGCTGGTGCTACCACCGCCTGGAAGAGAAATAAAGGGAGACAACTACTTACTCGGGATATTCTAAAGCCTGGGTTTGAATCCGATCGTGGAATTCAAGGATGCGGATACGAGAGAATCGGGTCGACATCGTGATACAAAATCTTGCTGATGGCCATATTATCTGATTAATTGCCGTTTTCCGCAGTAGAAATCTCTGGCTTATCATAAAAATATCCACAATGGAGAGAATCCGGTGAACGACCTTTACACTGGCTGACAGCAGCAGCACCTGATCGAAAGGTCGGAGACACCCATCTGTCGACTGCGTGAGGAGGAAGAGGAATCATCGGAACACCTCTGGCTTCGCCGTCCAGCCCTTTGCGGCTGACCGTCAACGCCTGGATATGGGACATGAGATGAACGAGTTTGTACGCATCGCAAGCGCTGCTGAGGATCATCCTCAGGCGGCTGCGGTGACACAGCAGCAGCATCAAGACGTTCGCCGGCGCTGCCGATGTTGTTAGCATTAGAAACTTGGTTTCGATCGAGGAGCCTTTGACGTGGGTTGGCAGCACTTGTGAAGACTCCTCCACTTTCGGAGGAAGGAAAGACCGAATCGAAAATGGCGCCGATGAGGGATGCTGACCTGTCGACGAACGCGTTGCTTTTCGATCTGCTGTGCGGAGATCGTGTCGAATTCTACGAAACGAACCCCCCCCCTTCGCGATAAAGACAAAGAGGAGAATCTGGTTGGTGCTCCGGGTGCCAGAAAGGCGGAAGAGTTATAGTTGGCGGCCGCCGAAAATGGAGAACTCTGCTTCTGAGGACTGGACGACCACTGCTAGTGAGACGTCTTAAGCAGCTACGGTGAAGACATCAGAAGCTCGGGTGACCTCTTCTGTATCGGGAGATCGCCAAAACTTAGCCAAACAAAAAAAAGGGTTCGTATGTCCGAGTATTCACGACCTAAAGCCATACGTTCGAGGTATCGGGGTGTTTGTTGTGTTCTTGCTTTTCCACTCTTGGCCTTTCCCGTGCCAACTTACAGCGAGAATGTATTAGATTTGTACAAGGGCACACGAAGCCATGGTGGCTGACGTAACGCTTTCGGAGAAAGACAGGTATCTTTGACAATGGAATTTTAAAATTGACTTACTTCATCGTTGCCGATTACAAGAAGTGTGACACACCCACCCACCTCTCTCTCGTACTATTTGCTGCAGAAGCCCTCGAATATATCTGGTCACGTGCAGCAGCTGATCAAAAAGCTCTTAAGATGAGTTTTTGTTTGTTTGTTTTTAAAACAAATCGAAAGGTTGGCTGGTAAGATGTGGTCGTGCATACCGAGTTCGGTGAGGGTGAACAGGCGCGAACGATCTGCTCTTAATCATCGATAAAGGGAATGGAGAGCGCCACGTGGGCAGTGCTGCAATAACAGAAGCTCAGGTTTCATATTTGATGTCTCGTGATTAGTGCTTGGTCCGACTCCGCTATTTGGCGAGTCGGGCGTAAATGAAACAGGGAGCGAAAGGGTTAGGGGTGGGGAGGCATTGCAGACTTAAAAAGTCCTTTTCTTTGGTTTTATTTCTTCCAGAGGATGTAGTAAATTCCTCCTCCTCCCCCCCACGTGACGAATACCCGCCTAATTTTTTCGTGTCGTTATTCACGGTTTCAAGTATCCTCCGTGTATAGTTAATCGGATTTTACTCGGTTGCTGTGGTTCCCGCTGTCCCTTTCCTCTCTCATAGTTTGTCGTTTCCAGAACCCGACCTTCGGCGAAGGGTCTCGTGACAGAATCGATTCCGTATCGAACGCGAAGCGAAAATCTCCATTAGTTCTTTTTTTTTTAAATATATACCGTAACAATATCTGAGAGATTGAAGGTCATCTCCGACCGCGTTGCTGGGGTCTTAGGTTACAAACCAGCGAATCTGAACTAAACTCTACACATCGTCTGTTACACCAGAGATTATCATTTTCATCTGAGCGGGTGCACACCTACACGTCTCGTGCTTGTAGATCAATGGTTGTGTTCACCGCAGCCTCAGACGGTGTATAATCAATGGACAGCGTTTGAAAAGAATGCACTAATCTTAAACAGACATAATAAAGCTCGGGATGACAATTTGACCAGGGTCTCTATTATATTACAATGTAAACATTGGCCACCACTGTTGACCGTATCCCCTCCCCTTTGCCTTGTTTAAGACGCTACCCCTAAGTATATAGCGGGGGCTCATTATAGCCGAGAATAAGACGCTTTCAGCCAAGATTCCATCCCAGCTGAGAATAAGACGCTTTCAGCCAAGATTCCATCCCAGCTGAGAATAAGACGCTTTCAGCCAAGATCCCATCCCAGCTGAGAATAAGACGCTTTCAGCCAAGATCCCATCCCAGCTGAGAATAAGACGCTTTCAGCCAAGATTCCATCCCAGCTGAGAATAAGACGCTTTCAGCCAAGATCCCATCCCAGCTGAGAATAAGACGCTTTCAGCCAAGATTCCATCCCAGCTGAGAATAAGACGTCTTCAGCCAAGATTCCAATCCTTAACTAAGCAATGGAGTCTTTCTGTCAAACTTATGCACGGTAAACTGGCTTTGTACATCTTTCTCTGTTGGATCCTCACGTAAGATGCAAATCCAGGACGGATCCCAGACGTTCAGCCTCTTCAGATACTTTGTCATTATTTGTTCATCTATTTATTTACTTCTCTCACAAGCCTGGCTGGTTCTTCGGGGTAGCAGCAGTCTGGCTTCGGCTTGCCTCTCGTTTCGATCTGAAATCGTTGCAAGAACAAGAATTTATTTTTTTCTTTTTTTAAATTCTGAAGACTCGGGAATCTTCGGTTGAAAAATAACGACGCTTGAAGCTTTAGAATAGGTCCTGCCAGGCGATGCGGTTCAGTGGTGAGCGAGTGTGTTGGCTTCAGGACCGAAGGGTCCTGGGTTCGATTCCCGCTGCTGGCACATTGTTGCGACCCTTGAGCGAGGTACTTTACTGGCACTGCTCCAGTTGCTGCTGGCGATTGGCCTGTGTAGGCACTCAGAAGAGGAACCAAGGATGGCGGGGGGACGCTCTATAGCCGCGACAGAGGGCGAGTCTCCTATGACAAGGAAAAGTCAGAAGAATAAACCGCTGCTGAAGACGGATGCACTGGGCCAGAGTGCGCGTGACGACGGTGCAACGCATCCTCTCTCTCATGAAAGGACAAGGATAGGTTATGTAGAATTAACCCTGCCTACTTCATCTGAAGTCGTGTAACTGTCGGAATTCTAACACAGAAATGTTAACTTTCCCCAATCAGGTGTGTGGGCAGTGGGTGCGCGAAGGAACAGGAGAGACGTTCTACTCCTACATTAGATCTGCCCGATCTAAAGACCTTCCTGGGATGACCGGCGAGGAACCACCGAAGTTATATATAAAGGAAATTAACTTATGCGCGCGTTTTCCATTCAAATGCTTCCACGCCTCACCGGAGTTCTTAATCCAAGGATCTACCTCGCTCGACACGCGGCATCTTTTAATTAATTATAACGATTGGGCGACTTGCAGACGCATTCATTTAATAATCTGAAGAGAATGATTCGCGATCGATTGAAAGAATAGTTGAAGCGTGATTTCCAACCCCTGCCGACCGAATTTGTGGTTTAACCGAGATCTATAAACGCGTTTGTTGTGTGTGTGTGTGTTTTTAAAATCAGCTTGCGGGCAACCAGCTCTCACTCGACGTCCCTACCTCTATTCACTTAATTCCATCTTTCCGGAAACCCGCGAAAGTCCAAACTCCGACATGAGAAAAGTCCGACTTTTAGGGGTTGGTTTGTTCTCTCTACGCGAGCTCAGTGCAGGTACCCTCCCCCCCTTTTTTTTTGGTATAATAACCATTCTAGGGCTAAACGTTGACATTCTTAGAATCGCTTTCGTTTATCCATTCCTTCATCCGTCTCTTCCTTTTTACCATCACCGTATTATTCATTTATTTTGCAACGTTTAGTTTCCAGCCTCAGGGCAACAATGGTAAAGGCGATGTGTCGACTAAGTGTGCCAACACACTTCCGGTCAGCCGTGTCGGAAAAACTAGATGGCGAATTATGATTGGTTGAAAATCAGCTTCAGCGCCAGCCGCACCGGAAACCCGTCTCGAGGCAGGCATGGTGTGGGGAAAGAGGTCCATGGATTAATTACGCTGGATAATTAAAGAACTAGGTGACGGATAATAAAGTGACGCACACCCGAAAATAGTGAGGAAATAACACATGTAAGCTATTTTTTTTTTTTTTTTAATGGGTGGGGGTGGGGAAGCAAGATGTAGAGACGGGTAAATGTAGTGAGAAAATGTCTCTGACAGTAACTATCAGACAGATGTATTTTTAGGTTTCGACAGAATTTGCTTAATGGCATAATTTATTATTGTCCCGAAGGAAGCTTTTATATATCATCTAGAAAAAAATTTTTTTTATTTATTAAATGGAATTACGGAGGAAATGTTATGATTATTTACTTAATATCGATTTTCTTCTTCTTTTAGTATCTGATTTAAGCGCTCTTTTAATAAAGGAAAACAGAACAAACCTGGAAAGCAGCTGCCATGGCAACCGAACTCGTGCCTTTTCGATAACGGTGCGAGTCGGATTTTGACTTTTCCTACGGTTTAAAAATACGAAAAAACAAACTGTTTTCAGTTAATTTTAGTTCGGGGGAACTTGTAAAATGTATGTGAAGATGGGTTTGGCTCGTGGCGCTATCGAGAGCAGCAAGCGTGGCCAGTCTTTATCTGAAGAGATTGCTGCGGGATTCTGCGAGACACCGGCTCTGAGACGAAAATTGTCGTTATCCACGGGAGAGGATCCAGAACAGTTTGTACCCGAAGAGAAAAATCGTGACCCCCCATCTTTTCCTACCACGTTAAAGACCCGGCGCCGAACTGCCGCACGTCGGCGTGCGGTTACCGTCTCGGGGGGTTTCGCCCCTTTGATAAAGGGTGTATAATTAAATAAGGCGACATCACGGATAGCTAATGAAAATGTTTCGCATTTTCCTGACCACCCAATGAGAAGCTTCGCTCAAACGGGCAAAGTCGCCGAATGACAAATCGAAGCTGAGTCCTTCAATTGAATGCGAGCCTACGTGAGGAGACGAGAAAGGAAGTAAATGGGCTGGAGATTTAAAGACAGCTGACTAGTGCCAATAATAAACCACGAAGGACTATAGGGAGCTGTGCGTGTGGCCAAAGGAGTTAATTTCGAGAAATGTAACGAACTAACAGAGGAAAGGGTAGCGTCCTCTTGGGAAAACAATTCTCGTTTCACTGTAAAATCCCCAAACTCGTTTTGCATGTCTTCTACGTGGACAATTTAAGCGAGGAGAAAGATGCAGGAGTCGCAGATGCAAGAATTTCCTGCGTAAGACATTCCCTTTTCTGGTCAAAGTATTTCATTAAAAAAGAAAAGAACGCGAAAGCCAGCTTCCTGTTATTCACGCGTGTTCTCCGATACCATGACTAGTTCTTTTTCAAGAGCAAGAGTTAATAGTGGAAACTGTCATCTTAAGAAGAAAAATCATACTACAGCGGAAAAACGTACAGAATTGCAGCTGGAATACACGATCCATGCTGCATGCAGCAACTAAATTAGAAAAGTTTTTTTTCTTCTTCTTGCTTTACTTTGTGTGCGAGAGTGTGTTGGAGTTGGTCGAGGGGGGAGGGGATATAGGCGTTTAAAATCTTTCATGTCCTAACGTAGAATAAAGAGCTGTCCGCGCACAGTCTACTGACATGTTGATAGAATGGCGGTTGTTGGCTTTCACCAGAACTCAGATCCGCACGCAAACCTATTTCCGCTGTCTATGTTCTCCTCAATCGCTTTAAGGTTTCACAAGGCCAAACATCTTTTGATTGTCAGAAGCAATTTTTCTGACTTCACCCCACCCCCCCTTTTTCGCGTCTTAAACATCTTCCGCTAAATATAACCGCCATTTTTTGTTATAGAAAAAAAAAAATATTATCATTATTGTTGTTATTTGACTTGTGGGGGGCGATCACTGCGAGACAATATCCCGAGAACGGACATATAAGAGGGGATCCGTGGTAAAGTTTTGCCTGCTACGAACCCTTCCCTCTTTTTTTTTGTGGAACGGAATTAGAAGACTTCCGCGCACATACCACAAACCGGGCTCCTTTAGGTAATAGCCTCAGGGGTTGGTTTTGTTTTCTTTCCATCGGTTATTATTCCTGAACTCGATCAGGTACTCGCCATAGCGGCGGTTCTATTAGAATATTTACAAAGGAGGGGCAGGCAACAAATCCCAAAGTCGGTCTTCCTTCCTCGACTCTTCTTAATCGTTTCTTGCCCGGAGAATCGTTTATAGAATTCTCCCATCTTTGCTCCTTGGTGTCCTTTGTTTCCATTCTCTAGTTTTCATTTTTTTAAAGAAAAAAGTTCCAATAAAGGTCTCTCTCTCTTCAACTGGATTGAGCTTTTCATCGAGAAGACTGCGTGGTCCAGGAGTCGGTGTTTCAAAAAAATAGGAGTGGAGTGGAGGTGGTGGAAGGAGGAAGGACTTGCGTTCATATCTCAGGATGTTCAATTTTAAAATACTCGATGGCGACGGATTTAGATTAGAAGCAAACAAATTTTAGATTTGCTTTTCCATTATACATTAAGTTTTGAATTCTAATTTTTTTGTTGTTGTTGTTGTTGCTCCTACTATTGTGTCTTGTTTAGAACTTCATCACTCACCCCGGGTTGTCTGATGTCTGAGTTCCGCCTGCCTCTCATCGAGATAAACCACACTGCAATTTCTCAACCTTACAACGCCAGCTGAGCGAGGAGTAGGTTCACCACTCAATGGAATGGACCACTCTCGGGCAAACGGCTTTATAAAGTTGTCAAACTCTCCGAAAATCGAACCATCTTTTTTTTTGTTTTTTATTCAAAGACTCGAATCGATGGCCTCTTCTCTCTTCAAATAGTTTCTGGACGATATGAGTAATTTGCACTAAAGTATTCAAGATGTGCTTTATATATATATATATAAATGTGCTAAGTTGGATAAAGGTTTCTGTATTTTGCTTCTCGATCAGCTGAGAGATAAGGAATGTAAAGATACTGGCGTTTTTAATATTTTACGACACAGTGACGTCGGGCACCTGCCGCGGACGTCGGCCAGTTAATAAAAGCGTTGATATTTTGTTACGGCGACATAGATACTAGCGAACTACACCGGGCATTCGTCGGGAGTCGGACATAAGGCAGCTGTCAAGGCGGTGTTGGATTTTTATTGTCAACGTGTCTCAGCATCACCACTACAAAACCGAAAATCCGATGATAGCTATACGTAGACGTCGACGTACGTCAGAAGCGATGGTGGATAACAGGAGTGAGTAACAGATGCCAGCGGTTAACTCTATCTCGTTTTGTCAGTTGACAAACAGCAGCTTCTAGCGTCTCGAAAGACGTAGTTGCGTGTGCTTCATTATCCATGATCGATGCATCTCTCTTTCGGTTGTTCCGACTTGTTTACTCTTCACGAGACGCAAAACATCCGGTCAAGTATAATTTATAATAACCTGCAATGGTCCGGTTAGATGAAAACCCAACAACACACATACATACACACACATACATACACACACACATACACACACACACATACACACATACACATACACACACATACACACAGACATACATACACACACACATACATACACACAATACACACAACAATACACACACACATACACACACACACACACACACATACACACACACATATATATATATTGGTTTTTATCATCGTTGCACGCTAAAACATTTCTTCTCAGAGCTACGATCCGCTGATGATTGCAGGAAGAAATCGTCAAAACGTCAGGTTTATCGGTTAGTTTATCTCCACCCATTAGGTGATGGGAAATGTGTTCGAACTGATTTTCTACATTCTGTAACAATTTTCGCGCTGTCAAGTTTGCATTTCGCAAAAACTTTAAAAGAAAAACAATACAGTTTCTAAATATGTGAAATGCTGCATATTTTAAGTAAACGAACAAAAAAAAAATTTTTTTTAAAAAAAATTTATCCCTTGTTCAACAATAATTAAGTTTCCTTCTCTATGTTCTTGATCACAGACATGATAGTTAATAATTCTACGTTTCACCTTTCATGTTCCAATTTTTTGGGGTCTTTAAATCGTTTCGTACACTGCCTCGGTTCCGAATTCGTAAGAACGACTGAAGCAATTTAAGTAAAGTTATCTGTGAAAACGTTAAAGATTCTCCTCATCGACCAGCTACGTTCGAATTCATTCTTCTCTCTCTTCAATTGAAAAAAAAAAAATTGTGGTTTCCCGTAACTAAGAAAGTAATATGACATCAGTTCGTCTTCTTTTTATAAAAAATATCCATCAAAAGCAAGTGAGTGAAATGTTGCAGTTGAAAGTTGATCAGGCCAGGCCTGGCTCTGCATTCTTTTAGTGGCAGGTGCTCTCTCTCTCTCTCTCCTCTCTCTTCTCTCTCTTCTCTCTCACACCTCTCTCTATCTCTCTCTCACACATCTCTCTCTTCTCTCTCTCACACATCTCTCTCTATCTCTCTCTCTCTCACACATCTCTCTCTACTCTCTCTCTCTCACACACTCTCTCTATCTCTCTCTCTCTCAACATCTCTCTCTATCTCTCTCTCTCTCACACATCTTCTCTTATCTCTCTCACACATCTCTCTCTATCTTCTATCTCTCTCTCAACCTCTCTCTATCTCTCTCTCACACATCTCTCTCTATCTTCTCTCTCACACATCTCTCTCTATCTCTCTCTTCTCACACATTCTCTCTATCTCTCTCTCTCTCACACATCTCTCTCTATCTCTCTCTACACATCTCTCTCTATCTCTCTCTCTCTCACACATCTCTCTCTATCTCTCTCTCTCTCACACATCTCTCTCTATCTCTCTCTCACACATCTCTCTCTATCTCTATCTCTCTCACACATCTCTCTCTATCTCTCTCTCTCTCACACATCTCTCTCTATCCTCTCTTCCACATCTCTCTCTCATCTCTCTCTCACACATCTCTCTCCATCTCTCTCTCCCACATCTCTCTCTATCTCTCTCTCACAACATCTCTCTCTATCTCTCTCTCTCTCCCACCTCTCTCTCTATCTCTCCTCTCCACATCTCTCTCTATCTCTCTCTCCCACATCTCTCACACATCTCTCTCTCTCACACATCTCTCTCTCTCACACTCTCTCACACATCTCTCTCTCTCAACATCTCTCTCTCACACATCTCTCTCTCCACAACATCTCTCTCTCACACATCCTCTCTCACACATCTCTCTCTCTCACACACATCTCTCTCTCTCACATCTCTCTCTCTCACACATCTCTCTCACATCTCTCTCTCACACACATCTCTCTCTCACCTCTCTCTCTCTCTCTCTCTCTCACCGACTGCCACGAAGTTTTTGAGTGGTGTTTCCACAGACAGCATTTGAAGTTCTTATTCTCAAGAGCCACAGCCGATACATCTCCTCTGATACATGAAAAGGCTCGAGGATGTATACATTCGGGCTCGATTCTACTCGGTCAGAGTTTCCCATCTCGGCTGACATCCCTTAATGGGTTTCAACGCTTTCCCCGCTTATGCAGATTAATTCGGTCTGCGGTTCTCCTCGACCGTCACTGGAACGCAGAAATCAACGACGACCACGAACCCTTTTACGGTCGTGATGCTCCACCCCTGCGTCGCACCAACCACAGGCACTCGCTTCCGCCCGCCCATGCGCAAGAAGAACCACTGACGGGGACCGGTTGTGGGTGCGGAAAGACGCAGCTAGATATATCCCACACGCGGGGAAAAACCCAGACCACGGAGGTACGCCAGACCGAGGCGACTGGGATTCGAATTCTGCTTCCCCCCCGGCTCAGCCGTAACAGTTTACCATGATCTTTATGCGGAAGTAAAACGACGTGAGTTATGACGCCTCTATTCTATTTAAAGCGACACCATCTCTACGAACATGAACCAAAATTAATAGAATAGGGAAATTAATGAAATCTTTAAACTTTGAAAGTCCATCTCTTCAGACAAAATGAAAGCACTGACCATCTTAAGAGTTATCATTTATTTGATAAGGAATCTATGCTCTGCTCAAAGGAGAGAGAACTCGCGAATGGCACTGAAGTCGTTATAAACACACACTGTAGGTCCAATCTCCATAATTAGTTAATGACATGTCTGTATGGCTCTATGGGATTCGAACCATTACTGTCAGAATCATTTTTTTTATGGCCAACAGCTTCAGGACCTTTAATTGATTTTGGTAAATCGCTTACTAATTACCCACGGAGTTTCGAAGATTACGAAAGCCGTCCAAGATGAAACTCGGCTGCAATAGCCTGTCGCCATAGCGGTATCCAGGATGGAGGGAGCAGTTATTTTTTGTCTCTCTAAATCGGGCACCCAGGTAGATCCCTAAACCTCCCCTTCCCACGACAGTTTCCCTCCCGCCGTCTTTCTTCCAAGCGTTTGCTTCAACAGCCGAAACCTAGCACCCGGCCTCGTGTGCGGTTTGTTTTTGATTGATTATGTATCGATGACAGCAGAGGCTAACTGTCACTCGTTGTGAAAGAACCTGTAACTTTATAGTTCACGCGCTCGGTTTCCATTCGCCGCCTAATTGTAATCCGCGCCAGGTATTCACCCAAACGGCACGCCCAGGTGTTTCGAGGTAACCACCTGCGCATAACAAGCCTATCAGCACGCAGAGGTAACGAAGGCCTCTGGTTTCGCCGTGAAATCCATCGACGAAAGCGTAAACTTTTGGTTCGGTTTCTAGAGTAAATCGATATCCCAACTCCCCCACCCCCCCGTCATCGAGTTCTTGCGGAATTTGAACGCTCAAATTATAGTTTTCGGAAGGAGAAAAGAGACGGAGGCGCCTCGAAGGACCGTTCTGTTTGAAAACGAGTTTTTAATAACAGCTCAAGAATTAAACAAGCCCTGGTCAATAAGAGGAGATTTAAAGGGAAAATCAACGTTATTCCCGTAATTCCTGAGTGGTGTTTTATTAAAATCAACAGGTTTTTGTATTCGCGATTATAAAATTACTGCGGAATGCAATTATAAATGTTTATTTTTAAAAAAAAAAGAGATCGCAAATATACATCATAACTTTCTCAGTCAGCTACTGATGCTTTATATATACATGCCAGGTTCAGGATGTTATCGTCCATCTTTATAGTAAATATCTATTAAGTATCTATCCCGGTAGGAGTACCTGTCAACCTAACGCGCGAATACTTGGGTCTCAGTCAGCTACTGATGCTTTATATATACATGCCAGGTTCAGGATGTTATCGTCCATCTTTATAGTAAATATCTATTAAGTATCTATCCCGGTAGGAGTACCTGTCAACCTAACGCGCGAATACTTGGGTCGCCGACCAGAATAGGATCTGTCTCGACTCCATTTTGATATCACGTGATCTTCGAGATAGAGCCCTGGTGTAGGCGGAATCAGGTCTTGTAGGGAGGGTTAACGTTTTTCTGATGAGTTTTGTGTTTTCGAATTGAAATTTCTGCGTCGGTCAAAAAACCAAAAAAAAAGGAAAGGCCGGTTTCTGGGGGGTGACAGATTTTCTATGACAGGCTTCGGGTTATAATGGCAAAACCGTAGTAAAAGAGCCACAAAAATCCCGACTGATTCAGATTTACGGTGGACCAAAAAAAAAAAACAGAGAGAGCCGGGGACGTTTCCCTTTCTCTTTGACCATCCGAGTAATTTAGCCGGAACCGGCGAGTTTGACACGAGGCATCTTCAGCAGGGTGGCAACACACAACTCATGAAAGCCGGTTTTCTTCATTGGCAAAGATCGATTTGGCGCGTGAATTTCCCCGTATTGGCCGGTTGCCTATCGCTCTGATTCCTGTCCCCGTAGATGAATCTCTGATCGTCGGTGTCTTCCATCCAACCGTGGAATGGCGGATGCGGTAGAAAACAACTGAAGGCGCTGAGCTGGATCGCAGAGAAACAGATGTGTCGATCCACTATCGATGATCGGCTTTTTGCTCGGATGCCCCTTGATAAAATACGAGTCGAACTGTTTTCCTCTCCTCGTCTCCGATCCGAATCTCGTCTTTTAAGTGAGAACGGCCAGGTGTTATGATAATGTAGATGCCATGAAGGCCATCAGAAGCAATGGAGGGAGGAGAAACACAAGCGATATTATCATTGGACAAAAATGCATTTAATCACCTTTATAAAAAAAAGCATTTCTACTTGGCATTTATAGTTAGTTATTCTTATGACAGACATTACAGATAAAGCGAAGAGAAATTTAAATTCATATATATATTTATGCATCCTAAACACAATGTTAATTACAGCTTCATCTATAACATAATCACATGATGTCGATCATAGCTTCATCTATAACGTAATCACATGACGTCGATTACAGCCTCGTCTATAACGTAATCACATGACGTCGATTACAGCCTCGTCTATAACGTAATCACCTGACGTCGATTACAGCCTCGTCTATAACGTAATCACATGACGTCGATTACAGCCTCGTCTATAACGTAATCACCTGACGTCAATTACAGCCTCGTCTATGACGTAATCACATGACGTCGATTACAGCCTCGTCTATGACGTAATCACATGACGTCGATTACAGCCTCGTCTATAACGTAATCACATGACGTCGATTACAGCCTCGTCTATAACGTAATCACATGACGTCGATTACAGCCTCGTCTATAACGTAATCACATGACGTCGATTACAGCCTCGTCTATAACGTAATCACATGACGTCGATTACAGCCTCGTCTATAACGTAATCACATGACATCGATTACAGCCTCGTCTATAACGTAGTCATATGACGTCGATTACAGCCTCGTCTATAACGTAATCACATGACGTCGATTACAGCCTCGTCTATAACGTAATCACATGACGTCGATTACAGCCTCGTCTATAACGTAATCACATGACATCGATTACAGCCTCGTCTATAACGTAGTCATATGATGTCGATTACAGCCTCGTCTATAACGTAATCACATGACGTCGGTAATATCGTCGTATTTACGTTTAATCAGGAATGCGATGATGCAGAAACTTTTCCTTGTTAAAACTGGTCCCAGTCGTCTTCTCTGCGGTTTTTAGAAAATGTTTTTTAATCCGGGTTAGCAGAATTAATTGTGTTCGTTAAATGTTAGCTACTGTCATCATTTTATAGATAAAGCTTCGCATTTAATACAGGAAATACAGAAGAGTCTAAACGAAAGGACAGAGCAAATTCCACGTATCAGCTGATATCGGTAGCGTGTGGTGCGCGCAGTGAACATCGGAGGAATTGTTCCTGCCGATGGGCGGGAGTTGATGAATAGTCCGTGACTCATCTCTACTGTGTCGTGGGGATTTTCCCCAATACTTTGGTGTCAACATGCTCCTTAATGGCTGCCCGCCTGTCGAAGTTCCTCGTTGTCGATGACATTCCACCACTTTTAGATGGAATAGAGTCGGGCCTAACGTCCATCGAGAAGTGGAAAGGACGATCTCTTGGGAGTTCAAATGGAGATGTTTCGAACGCCATCCGCGTTGCTCCACTTACTCAAAGCTTCAGCCCTCGGTGGCTATTTTACACGCTCTGGATCATTTGTCGCTCTGTAAGCATTAATTAAGGCTTTTGATTTGTAGCCGGCGGACTGGCAACCGGCTAAAAGTGACACAATTGCCGAGCTCTTCCTACATCCTCTTATACGACCCGCATCTATTCCGTGGTAGTTAAAAAAAAAAAAAGACAACTTCGCGGCCTCGCATTCGATTCTGCTCAATTTTCAGAATATCAATTCCACGCATCTCCACTTCGCCTCGGTATCGGTCCGTCCAACCTTATCAGAGATTAAACCCACGGATTTGCCTGTCCGCAAAAAAAAAAAAAAAACTCTAGACTCATGAAATTTAATATCTTTAGGGATGTTTGAATCTCACCGCAATAATGGTAAGGTTTTGTTTGCTTTACTGCCTACTGCGGACTCCGCGATCGATTGGTCGTCCGGCACTGAGATCATCTCTGCCGCATCCGCGCTGACAAACGGCGAGAGAGATTACGCACGCTCTCAATGCCCTATCGGCGGTCTCATCTAATGGCGGTTTGTCGACGTTGCTTCTTTCCCCCAGGATTAAATTAATCTTCACCCGTAATTATTTTCCATGCAACATGGCAGCGATTCGTTTGTCCTTTTAAAAGCCAAGAGGAAAAAGAATTACAGATCGCGAGCAATCTCGTCGGATTCGAATATTAGTCGTCCATCAGTTTGATTTCGCCTTCGTCGCAGCGGTGACATCTGCCGAAAACACGAAACCGTAAGAATCTAGGGAACTCTATTGCAGTTGTTTTCTCGGTCAGGTGGAGGCCCTTACGGTCGCCCGGAGCCAGTGACGTCACAGCGAGATCTGGAGAAGTTACATCGTTAACCGTGACGATCAGCTAGTCCACCGTAGCCGAAGGGTTATTTCAGGCCGAAGACCGACTGACACCCCTCCCACTCACCCCACCCTGCGCCCTTGTAATTCTTTAAAGCCGCTCGGCCAACCAAAGGCCCTTGGATAAATCGGTAAACCATTTTTCCTCCCGCTTAATCAGAAACTGGGTGCTGACTTTCCGTTCCATTAACGACGCCGTCATTCAGCATAGAGTTAAGATTCATTGCCAGGCTTCATCAGATAGGCAGTACCATCGTTGCCGTGTCCGGTGAACAGCTTTTGGGATGCATTCAGAGTAAACACTCCATTTACCAAATATCCATAATACGAGCGGTGGATGACCAAGAAGCGCCAGACGCCACTAGGCGGTGTTACCGGGAAGTTCACTGAAAGCAAGCGCAGACAATTTGCTCGTCTATAACAGGTTTAGGAGCAGCCGCCACCAGTTGCCGATTCGCGAGAAACCCTGGCCCCCCCCTGACAGTAACGGACACTTCGCGATTCCGGACGTCACGCGCTATGAAACAGGTTCGAACAGAATCACCTGGTATTTTTGGTAAAGTTTAAAAGTTCCGTCGCGGCTCATTCTCCCCGCTTTGTCTCAGTTCACGGCGTCGAAGATCGCATAAAACACCCTCACGGCGTGCATGGTGTTTACTATCGTTCGCCGTCTATCTCATGACAGGAATAAAACGCGCACTTGTCAGCCTCTTTCTTTCGGTGTAATGTTTCCCCGTAGCGTAGAATCTAAAAACAACAACAACAACCTAGCGGAGGCGGGAGAAAGATGCATACAGGAGGAGAGGAGGGAATTCCGAACAACCAGAGAACTAATGGCGTTTTAAAAGACGTTGGTATATCTGGAATATAGATGTTGCAAGGAATCCATTTTCGTGGGAAAGCAGTGAAAGGAGCCACGAAGTATGCTAATTGGGTTAAGCAAAAACTGTCGTGGAATAAAATCGAAGGCGGGACACGGTACGAGAAGAGCAGCAGAAAGTTTTGCAAAATGTTTGGTGCCAATAACACTAAGTGACAAAAATCTAGTTAACTTTATTTTTTTTTTACATTTTCCAATGGCATCTTTTGTATGTTAAATACAGTTCTAGCATTGGGTTGTTTTTGGTAAATGTCAAGTTTATTGTAAATAATTATACTATTATAGTCGATAAAATGGGTGTATAATAGGAAACACCCTAAAAATTTCTTGTTTTTTTTTTTAAATTTCCAGAAATATCTACAACTTTCATCCATAAACCAAGTATATAATTCCTTGTGCACAATCAGCCCATTATGAAAAAAAAGATCTTTCACAGATCATTTTTTAAATTCTCTTATTAGATAAGAATGGTTGAAAATCGAAAATGAAAGTTCTCTGCAGACTTGGTCCAAAGCAAGTGAAACATGATGACACCGAACAATAAATTTTCACTGGCCTATGAGTCATACTTCGGAATGAAGATTGGTGATCGACAGAAAGCCTGGGCACCTCGTGTGGCTTGTGGAACATGCAGATCAGCACTAGAAGGATGGCTAAGAGGAGATCGTGAAGCAGTGCCATTTGCAATCCCTCGTGTTTGGCGAGAGCCTAAGAATCACAGAGATGACCGTTACTTTGGTCTGGTGGATGTGTCAAGATTCACGAACACCAAAACCCGACATGATAGTGTGTATCCAAATATGCCATCATCCATTGCACCACTTCCACACAGTGATGACTTTCCAGTGCCAGAGCCACAATCCAAACCCGAACAGATTCACCATCAGAAAGTGAAAATTCACCTGTAGATGAAAAGTATGATTCTGACTTAAATTCAAAGAAGCCTCATTTTCCAAATCAGCAAGAACTGGATGAATTAGTACGAGATTTAGGTTTAACAAAATCTAATGCTGAACTTCTTATATCAAGGTTGAAAGAATGGAATCTCTTGGATAGCAGTTGTAGATCTACATCTTCCAGAAAGAGACATGAAAAATTCTCAAGATACTTCTCAGTGAATGGCAAATTGTGCTTCTGCAGTGACCTTAATAGATTGTTTCACGAAATGGGTATTGTGCCAAATCCTACTGAATGGCGTCTCTTCGATGACAGTTCAGCGAGAAGTCTCAGAGCAGTCCTTCACAATGGAAACAAATATCCATTGATACCCGTTGGCCATTCTGTACATACGAAGGAGGATTATGGAAATTCTAAGTTTCTGATGGAGACAATTGACTACAAAAAGTATAACTGGGATGTTTGTGGAGATTTTACGATGACTGGTTTTTTGAAATGACTGCAACGAGGATTCGCAAAATACTCATGCTTTCTCTGTCTTTGGGAAAATCGTGCCACATCACAGCATTACAGAAGAAAAGTGTGGCCAGTCAGAGATCAGTTTATTCCTGGGACCCAAATGTTAAATACAAGCCCTTGGTGAGATCAGAAAAAAATCCTCAAGCCTCCACTACATATTAACAATTGGGCTGGTGAAGCAGTTCATTAAAGCTCTTAACACAGAAAGTGAAGCATTCCAACACATTCGTGAATTGTTTCCAAATCTTTCAGAAGCAAAGGTAAAAGGTGGGATTTTTGTTGGACTGCAAGGTCGTCAAATGCTCTAATCAGAAGAATTGGAAGAAAAGATGTCAGAAGAAGAAAAGAGAACATAGAAGGCATTTCGTTTAGTTTTCCAAAATTTCCTGGGAAACAGAAGTGAAAACTACATACAATTGATCGAGGATTTAATCAATGGGTATGGAAAGCTTGGATGCAGAACGTCTCTCCAGCTTCACGTCCTTCATTCTCATCTAGATTTCCTCAAAGACAACATGAGAGATTTCAGTGAGGAGCATGGTGAGAGATTTCACCAAGACATCCCAACAATGGAAAAGAGATATCAGGGAAGGTGGGATGTCAGAATGATGGGTGACTATATTTGGGGTCTAATTCGTGATGGCACTTCAATGCATGGAAGGAAAGTCAGGAAAATTGAGCATTTCTAATTTATGCATCTGCAATTTAGATTTTTTACTGTACTTAGGAATTAAATAAATTCATGAGTTAAAATGATTGTTTCTTTTTGGTTTTGAAAAAGTTAGTTAGTTATACCGTATTATCAGAAATGATGTGTTAAAATGTTTAAAGTAACATTCTGAGTGAAAAGCTGACTCTTTACTCTTTAGTAAAACCATCGTTATGTTAATAATTAGCACACCAAAAGTGACCATAACCAATTGGAAATCAGGATAACTGGAAACGTTTTGAAAATTTGTTACACTGTGTAATTAATCATGGACAAGGAAGTACTCTGGTGTGCAGTGAGTCACAACACATCCTCGTATAGTGTGAGACTGCTCGATAGATCATTCTGATTTCAAGATGGTGCTGGCGCTAAACGGAGATCTAATCTTTTAGCAAAAGAAAGAAAAAAAAGAAGACTTGAAATATTTAAAGGCAGAAGTATGTTCAAGCCCAGAGCCTTCACAAATCAACTGAGTGAATTTGGGATCTGCTGAAGAGTAAATAGGAACCATAACGAAATCATCGGGTCCTAATGCTTGCATACAAGATCGGTACTTGGAAAACTAAACCTGCTGTCGAAGTTTTTTTTTTTATTTCTAATCACGAGTTTACGTCCCTAAACTAGGCAAAGTCCCATAATATTATAGGATTTGATAAAAAAAATCTTACAACTTTAAACTTGGCGAGAACCGGCGCCGAATCAAATAGACCTCCAAACGGAATTAGAGGGTTAATAAAATCGAAGTAAGCCATCTCCCAGAGAAACAAAGACGACGATAAGTGATTAAATAACCAATTTCTATTTGGTATATGAAATTTTACTACCTTTTATATTGAGTGCCTGTAAATGGTTCTTTGTCAGTAATTAAAGGTGAAAAAAAGGTAACTAACTGAGAGGGAGAGAGAGACAAGGGGAGGGGAGGTACATTTCAAAGTGAAATACAATCACGAGCGCACTAAACGTTCTTGATCACGTGGCAGGCTACATTTTCTACAGATAATGTGAATTTTTTTTCACGATGACCAGATACCTCGACACCATTATTACATTTGCACAAAGTTGGTAAAATCGAAAATCTGGCATTTGACCCATTCCCTAGAACAAAGTGGATATCAACACTCAAACAAAGACATTTGGTAAAGATTACAGTTAATTTAACTTTTGTTGATGCTGTGAGCGGCACGTAGGTTGGCTCTAAGCTTGAAGCCCTCCGGCAAGAGAATCGGTGTAGCAGGTCCCGCCTGGGCTTTGACCGGAAGTGATTTTCTGCGGAGGTGTAAACCGGACACAATGCGGTTTAGCTCCCCTCTCTTTTGTTTTTTTTCTCCCTGTCTGACACCTCGGAATTGGTAAAGTTTTCCTTCTTTTCCTTTGACTTCTGGAACCCTGCCACGACGCTGAACCAGAACGGCGTAAGCGTTCTCTCTCTCTCTCTCTCTCTTTCTCTCTGCCCCTTAAGGGAATTTCTAATGGAGTTCCGGCAACTTGATGCGGTCAATACAGAAAACAGGCAAAGAAGCCCCCCCACCCTTGGCATCGACAGGAGTGCGGGAAGAAAGTGGTCGAGATGCGGTAGATTATCCGTCATTCTTCCAAGAACACTTCTGCTGCTTCATTGAAAGACCTGTTTCTGGCATCTAATCAACCTCCCTCAGCGTGAGAGAACTGTGAGAACATGAGATGGTATTAAAAATTTTTTAAAACCCCCCCCCAAAAATGACAGTAATTTTAGTGGAACTGACTGATCGTGGAAAATGTCTGCGACAGGAGAACTAATCACTGACTTGCGCATTTGTCAAAGAGTCCCTGCGTGGTTGCACGTGTTGATGACACATTAGCATGAGTCCCCCAAAGTCTTCAGGGTTAAAGTATACTTTCGTCCACCAGTAAAACAAATGTGAGATTCTGTGCAGTTTGTATCGTTTTTTTTTTATTTTTTAAATGTTCAGGAGATATCTTGGCTCTTTTTTTTTTTATGAATTAAAGCACTGACGATCATCAACATCATCATCAGTAGGCTCAGAGCCATGTCAGGGCGATAGATAAACAATGGAAGCAGCTTCTCCTTCCCTCTCTCAAAAAACGCGGGCGTGTGTTTGTCTCTGAAGCCCCCCCTACTGGAGCTTAAGTTTCGGACAAGGGAGGAAACCGATGAATCCCCAAGAGTAAGCCCCGCGAGAAGGTGCGCTACATCGAGCCTGACTCGACCGGGATTCGAACTCGGAAAAAAAGAAATCAAGGAATACCTTCTTATTAAAGAAAAACCTACTTGGGATTTAACTGAATAGTTTACCATCTCTGTATTATGCGCTATTTTAATTATTATGCAAAATTCGCGATGACAAAAACAAATAAATTTTAAAAAATGGCGGCGCGCAATATTTAATTTTAGGGCCGTATCTATGTGCAATAAATTATGAGATACAACGTAATAGAAAAACCTAAGCAAGAAACCAGTAATCTTTTCAATTTTAGTTAAGTGTAATCAACTAATTCGAATCATTACTGAAAAATAAATAATAAAAGAAACTGCAGATGACATTAGCAGAGTAAATTTTAAAAATATAGCACGTATGTATAAATCAGTGATGGACTGGAGCAGTTTGTCAGGCCTCCCCCTCGACTCTGTTTCTTCTTCTTTTATTATTATTATTATTTTTTTTTACCAGCTGGTCACGTGGGTTTCCTCCAACTTCTATAAACGGAGAGTTCTACTGGGAGGGTTTTCTGCTGTGATGAAGGTTCCACGAGTAACTACCGCACAACAGCCCCCGACCATACCTAGGTAACTACTCGCCCGGTCACCAAGGCTAGTAGCTCACGCCTCCGCCCCTTCCAGCTTAATTTCCGAAATCGTTACGACTTAACAATAATAAAGGGAAAGGCTTGTATTTATCAACAGTTAACTACGCCAGAAGGCGACGAAGTGATCGTACCGTCTTAATAGTAGATAATTCTTTAGCAACAGAACTATAGACGGACGGATTAACTTGTCAGGGATTAAGGGATTAGCGGTATCTGCGTAGGCGGTTTAAAAGCCTCAATAGCGAGAAAACCGTCGACGCCCTGGTCGTTTCCACATTTTAAGACACGATAGCTTTTAAATATTTGTAATAACTAATTATTTATCTACATGCCATTTTAAATATTATTTAAATATTAATTCTCTTCCTCGTCGAACCCTCGTCCTCCCGACTTTCAAGGTCTAAGGACCTATCACAGCAGTGAGACAGAAGAGGGTTTGTGGGCGTGCTGGTACCTCCTCCCTTGGTGACCGAGCGAGTTACCTGGGAGCAGAAATATAACAATACCTTTTGGGGTTTGGCACGATGCTTTGCATGTTAATCGCCGATGAAGGGGGCGTCTGAACGTATTGAGAAAGCAACAATACGAGTCATTAAGATCGTACAGAGATCCTCCAGATTAAGGTAATTTAAAAACAAACAAAAAAAAAAATTATGTCGGTGTAAAAGTTCAAGAAGTTTTCATATCTCAGAAACTTGACAATCGTCAAAGAGTTAAAACAAGAATTTTAAAAATCCTTTTATCGAAGATATGTATATAAATCTGTTCTATTTTGCGTCTAACTTCGCCTAAGAATTTAAAAGTCAGTTTTCATTAAACCTACGCTCAGACATTCATCCATTCGCACCTAAATCACGCTAATCCATCGCTCCCACTGCAGCCAAGCGCGAGATTATCTCAGATGATAATGTGTGTGTATGGCGAAGCCTTCAAGCGAAATATCTGTGTACGCGTTGAATATACGAGGCCGGAAGCAGTCCTGCCATATCGCCTACAATGACGTGGCGGCTTTGGACATTAAATATTCACGCGAGAATCTCGCACCAGTCCAAATTGTTTGTGGGGAAATTAGAGCCGCTCGGCCCCTTCCGCATCCGCGGACCTTTCTCGTTATATATGGAATGGAGACAAGGACTAGATTTAAAATATTCGCCAGAGCGCTAGGAAATATTAATCGCCGCATTTGATGATAAGGAACTTGGATAAGCAGAAGGTGGGGGTGCGGAGGGAGGGAGGATAATACATGCAAAACCGTAGGTGCGCTTGGGGGACTGATGATTATATTAGGCCTCGAGAGAGCGTTATCATCATCATCATCATCCGCCATAAATATAATGTACAATCCAGCCACCTTCTTAAAATTATAAAAACTTTCGAGCAGCAGCCAGTAATCAATAGTAATAAACCGATCTGTTTTTTTTAATACACTCATCACGTGTTAGCCAAATTCCAGAGGACGCATCCTCACGCGGACAATACGGCACAAGACAGAAAGAAAGAACCGGATAGCACAAAGCTGCCTGTTTATGGGCGGTGAGAACGAACGCCGTCTGAGTCTCCGTTTTACGGCGCAGCTTTAATCTGAGAAGGTTTTTTTTTAAAGACTTCTTTTCTTCCCTTTTAATGGCCGTAACAACAACATCAACAACAAAAAAATGCATTGAGAGGGCCTGTCCAAGACAGACGGAACACGCTTTTCAAGTGCGGCCGAGAACACCGTGGGACAATAGTGTCAATTAGTGCGGCTCCGCGGAACGGTCTGGCCGTTCCTTTTCGTCCACGGTCTCTCGTGGTTGCTGGCTACAAAATGTTCCTAGAACGTTTCCTTCTTTAAAAGTAAATTGGGGTTTGCTCACGGACCGCTGCCGCTGCGGCGAGGAGGGGAAGGGGAAGGTGAACATTCTCTAATTCGACGAATTCTTCCGTATAGGGGCCGGCTGAGAAACGAAGAAATACCAGTTAAAGGATGCAAATTAGTCTGCCCGGCGGGATCGCATTTTCCTTTTATGGACGTCCGATCGATCGCGCTTCGATGACTTTTCGATCGTAAAGCACCGACTCGTTCATTGGTGCCAGTGCCAGTTTTGCCAGTAAGCTTTTCATAAGCCGAACGGAATGGGAAACCGATCGCCGTGGTCCGCTAGTGATCGATTGCAACTCTGTATAGCTAATCTCAGACAATTAAAATCCAATCGGCTGTTCAAAAGTCGCTACGAAGAGAGAGAGAGAGAGAGAGAGAGAGGTGGGGGAGAGAAGCAGAGAGAAGAGAGAGATGGAGAGAGAGAGAGATGATGAGAGAGAGAGGAGAGAAGAGAGAGAAGAGAGAGAGAGAGAGAGAGAGAGAAGAGAGAGAGAGAGAGAGATAGAGAGAGAGAGAGCTGATGGAGAGAGAGATGGAGAGAGAGAGATGATGGAGAGAGGAGAGAGGTGGGGGAGAGACGGAGATAGGGGAGAGAGAGAGAGGTGGGGGAGAGAAGCAGAGAGAGGGAGAGAGAGATGGAGAGAGAATAGAGAGAGAGAGAGAAGAGAGAGAGAGAGAGAGAGAGAGAGAGATGATGGAGAGAGAGAGAGAATGATAAAGAGAGAGATGATGGAGAGAGAGGAGAGATGGGGAGAGAAGCAGAGCGGGGAGAGAGAGAGGGGTGGGGGAGAGAATCAGAGAGAGGGTCAGAGAGAGATGAGGAGAGCGAGATGATGGAGAGAGAGCGAGAGAAGAGGAGATGAGAGTAGAGAGCTCGCGCGATGATGGAGAACGAGGAGCGCTGGAGAGAGAGAGAGATGACATGACTTCAGTCGTCCGTGCCTCGAGATACTTTATGTAAGAAAATGAGCGAAAACGAAATTAAACTACACAAAATAAATGGTTATTACGTCATTCACTATAAGTTTTAATTAGGCTCATTAAGGCAAGAGGAAACTGATTTTCGAAGTAGGTGCCATCATTATGGAGGCAAACACATCAGAAACAAGTAATTCAGCATATATTTGAATTTTTAGAACTGGCCATCAACTTCCTCGCTCGTTTATTATAACGTGCGATTAATTCTTTGAGCAGTCGCGTGGCCGAACGATGCCACTAGCCACGCCACTCTTTTGAATAAGCGGATATGGTATTTAAAAACACCAGATTCTCTCTGCTGCTTTTCCTACAACGTGAAATTCGGTTTTTGCTTGAGTCTCAGTGGATCTAATTAGTTCCCCAAAAGTCTGGTAACTGTCGCGAACACTGAAAGCTTGTTTCTGGTACTAATGCGCACTTTCTTGTATGTTAACCCTACTGGTATTTTAGTAATATCGGCTGCTGCTTAGTTTGCACGCTGCACTCGATCCATATATATATTTTAGAGCGAAACTTCTCGGCTTTCTTCTTTAGCCGCTCGGGTTTTCTTCCGGGTGCTCCGCTTTCCTTCCTCATCTGAACACTGTTAGGTCGTTCCGATTTATCAATGGTTGACCCCTTCGCGGTTAGGTCTTGACCATCGCCCAAAAGAACCCCTTCATCCAACCATACCCGGATGTCTTGCTTAGTTACCGAAACCGATGCCACCGCAATTTCCTCCTGGCTCACTTCCCAGGGATGCGGTCAGGGGAGAAATTCGAAGAGTAAGCGAGCAAAATGACCCGCAATATCTAAGGACAGGATGCTGATGTGCATTTTCACGTGAACGGGCGAGATGCTAGGCAAAGAAACTCGGTGGCAAAGTGAAAATTCTGTCAACCCCTTAATCCACATCCCCACGAGTTCTTTTGGAAAACGTAGCGTGGCGTAATGAGATGCGCGAGTTTCAACCAAGAATCACCGAGTTAATTATGCATAGAAATCTGTGGTTTAATTCGGAGTAACAACGCAAAAAACCATTAACTGGAAACAAGGGCTGACAACCCTGTGCCAGCAGCTAATATCATTTCTTAATTTTCACCTCTATTTGTTCGGCCTTATATTACGTAAGTTGTGGCTTCGCCCGCACGCCCCAACCTCGATGCCGGTTATTAAATATTAAATTTCCCTTTTCACGCGAAGATAATTTAATAGAAAACGCAATCGATTTTTTATGTAATTTTATTAACTGCAAACCGACTGAGAATATTATCGAGTTACCACTGATGGATGATAGGAGGGGAAATAATTAAGTTAAAAAGTGAGACGTAGCTAGTCGATGGTCCGGCTTGACTGCTATCGCCGAGGACCTGAGTTCGATTCCCGCTAGATACTGTATCGGCATTTTTGCGCATCTCCGTGGAATGGAATTTTTATTTGCTTCTTTATCGGTTGGTCGCGTGGGATTCTTCTTTCCGATTTCCTCTCACATCTAAGAAATGAGGAGTTTTTTTGTTTTTGTTTTTTTTTTTTTTGGTAATGGTTTTCTTGCCGAAAACGGAAGTTAAGGTCGGGGTTAGTTCCCCTGAAGACATCGATGTACGTCGCAGCACTGAAACGGAAGTTAAAGTCGGGGTTAGTTCCCCTGAAGACATCGATGTACGTCGCAGCACTGATATCCTTGAGGAAGACAGAAACATTTTAAAAGAAGTCAGATTTTTTAAAAAAAAAACGACAACAACAAAAGAAACCGAGCTACCCTTAGTAAGTTAATAAAATTATTATTATTATTATTAATATTATTATTATTATTATTATTATTATTATTATTATTATTATTATTATTATTATTATTATTATTTGTATTATTATACGTAAGAAAAAAGGTACTCAGAACTAGATCAAAATAAACGGTATCACTTTATAGCAGACTCCAGATTGGTAAAATATCGGTAAGGAGTTAACCCTTCCGTGACCTTGAGATGTGCTACAAGCAAAACTAATTAACAGTAATATTTTTTTACACAAATAAAATGTCTCAGATATCAGTCTGTGGGTAATTGTACTTCAGCTCATCGTTTACAGCTTCTCAAAAAAAAAACCCCAGCCAGATTTTCGGTAATATCGCTGGGCGACGATGTTATTTGATATGTGATAAAATTCTAATGAACACAGCCGGAAATGGCTTCTGGATACCCTCTCTTTTTTTTTTAAGTAGTACCAGCCAGTACCAATTAGATCACGGAACATATCGGCGCTAGCGCTCTGCTTTTGGTAAATAGCTCATTGCCACTCACGGTTCGCTCAAACTACACTGCCTTCCAAAACAACGACAAAAATATATATATAATATATATATATATATATATATATATAGATATATATATATATATATTATATATAGATATATATATATATGTATATGTTTAAAAATGGTTAAAATGATATTCACCAGATATCAAACAAGATAGCTTTAATCAAGGAAACACATAAATCAAAAATAATTTTACAGAGATGTAAATGGGAACAAACCGGAATAATTAGAAGTGGAGAAGAATTTTGGCCTAAAGGATGCTAAAAGAAAAAAAAAATGAATCGAGGTTAGTCGGTAGATGTGAAAACCTCTCTGACGGAAACGTGTGACTCACAGCGGCCCTGCATACCGCTGATAACCCTATTAACGAGAAGAGTGAGCAATAAAGTCCACCGTTTTTGTCAGGGAAATTCGAAGTTCTTGGAGTGATTGATCTTGGATGGGAGATTGGGAGGTGGAAACCAACACGTCTTTCTAGGGCATCTAGAACGTTCACAGTAGTTCAGCAGAACGCTCTGGCCATATCGCACGCTAATATTTGGGGGTCTTGGAGATATTGGTCGATTACACCTGCCCAATGATGACGATCCAAAGTAAGGATATCTTTAGACACAGGGATCTGGCTGGCATTCTGTACTAAACACGTGCAGGTCCTACGCCAATGCAGTAAAATTCCTGCCCAGGGTCACCGCCATAGTGATCCAGGATCGGCACACGCCCTGAGTCACCCCTGAAGGCTAAATCTCAAGGAACCCTGCGTCACTCATGCGGTGTCCAAGCGATATGTTAGCGTTCGTTGCGTCAGATCAAGTACAAAACGTCTTGCGTAGATCCCTCTTTCATGCAGCTTCCTGTGTGGGGTTTCGGTTAATACAAAGCCCCCCCCCATGACCAGAGAAATCAAAATCGAGTTGGGTTGGCTTTGGAGTTCTGCTTTCGCCGAGCCAAGTCTGCTGAAGTTGTGATCCGTGGTCGACCTTGAGAACTGCTTTTCGGACAGCGTCTCCAGGGACTTGAAATTGTCTCCATAGCAGGGAAATCTCCCGAGTCTGTGACTATCCGGTCCCCGTCTTACTAGGCAGCTCTCCACCATAGAGATCCCACCAAGCGGAAGACAACTTTCTTCTTCTTCTTTCTTTCGTCTATTCGTCTGCTAACTTTTGAAATCCCGTGTAATTATTTCTTTTGCGAATTAGGAAAAAACAAAACAAAACAATGCTTAAAATCTTTTTTTTGACGATAAATTACTCAAACACTGAAATTATTTAAAAGTCAACGCTTTCGAAGGAGAAAATACATATTGATTTATTTCCCACCCTCCAATTCGTCGAATGGTGTCAGCCAAAGAGTTTCGCTAGCCCGAGTAACCAACGTTGGATGACGTTCGATCTCGAGAGGTCGCTTCAGTTTGGGCTTGATCCCCCCATCCCTTATAAACCGACCTTTTGCTTTATCTAAAGATCGCAGCGTTTTGAACTCCGGTCGGCGTGGTCATGACGGGGCGGGCAGGCTAGCCCCGCGGTATTTTACAGCTCCTCCGAGGAGAAAGCTGCCCAGGTGCGCGCAATGGGCGGTGGGTGGATACGCTTGATGGCATCTTCGCGAAGCTGGCGCCTGAATTACGACTCGGCGCCAGACCAAAACCGATTCTGCTGAAGGCTGTAAGAGAGGAAATTGCAGAATTATTAAGATCTCAATCTGATCCTCTTCTGTATATTTTAAATTTATTTATCTAACTATCTTCAGAGACTATCGGAAGACTGCAGAGACCATAATGACATTGTAAAAAAAAACTACTACTATAGAAACAGATAATAGACAACAAGGAAGCGCAAAAGCCGGCGCGGTGCAACCTTCGTGAGGAAGGTAGAGACCCAAAGCACCGTCACGATATTAATCTAGATTCTCACGCAAGTCGTTTTACATTAAAGGGTTTTTGAAAACAAATTTATCCCCCTTTTGTTGTGGCTGCTGCTGCTGCTGTCGTTTGTTTTGTTGTTGTTGTTGTTGTTTCTTTTTTTACCCGGAGAACAATTTCGGTAGTGCGCGGCTGGCCTCGCACTCAGGTGCCGTATGAAGCTGTAACGATACGCGATAAATGGCTGTCAGGGTGCCGGCCGTAAAACCACCGGTGTTACAACATGGGTCTCATGCCCAAATTGTGCGGTCACGCAATGCGATTTATGCTTTAGAAGGAGGAAATTGTTAAATTAGTTTAGATCGCACAGCTGTGATAAATCATATACCAGCCCAGTATTTGCTGGAGGAAAGCGGGGTTGGGGGGGGGAGGAGGCGCAGAGGAAGAGAACTTATTTGCACGATCTGAAATGCACAGAGAAAGTCGAGAAAGCGGAAACTCAAAGCATTTAATTATAAACTGCTCGTCGGTAATTATAATTACATGCCTTATAAGGAAGGGGGCGCAACTCTTGTATAATACATTTACGTCACAGGAGCTTCCGTAGTTTGCTGTCATCCCTCAGCCCATTGGCCTCGTTTTCACTTTTTTTTTTTTTTTTTAAATTTTCAAATCGCTAACGAACTACGCGCACATTCTGTCCGGCGGAATGCGCCCTGCAATTTGTTCTTCCGCGGATAAAAAAAATCCGTATTTTTTTTTTTTTTACCTCTTCCTTTTCCTAACCAATCCGATAATTTCTCCTTCAAACTCTGATAAACATCCAAGTTTTTCTTTTTTTAAACTCTCTCTCTCTCTCTCTCTCTGTACTAACATCACATCTCTCTGTAATGACGTCATCTCTCTCTCTGTACTAACATCACATCTCTCTGTAATTACGTCATCTCTCTGTACTAGCATCACATCTCTCTGTAATTACATCATCTCTCTGTACTAGCATCACATCTCTCTGTAATTACATCATCTCTCTGTACTAGCATCACATCTCTCTGTAATTATGTCATCTCTCTGTACTAACATCACATCTCTCTGTAATTACATCATCTCTCTCTGTAATGACGTCATATCTCTCTCTCTACATCTCTCCATCTCTCTCTGTACTAACATCACATCTCCCTGTAATTACATCATCTCTCTCTGTACTAGCATCACATCTCTCTGTAATTACGTCATCTCTCTCTGTACTAACATCACATCTCTCTGTAATGACGTCATTTCTCTCTCTCTGTACTAACATCACATCTCTCTGTAATGACGTCATTTCTCTCTCTCTGTACTAACATCACATCTCTCTGTAATTACATCATCTCTCTCTGTACTAGCATCACATCTCTCTGTAATTACGTCATCTCTCTCTGTACTAACACACATCTCTCTGTAATGACGTCATCTCTCTCTCTCTCTCTCTCTCTCTCTCTCAATACGAGATCCGCCTCGCACGGTGTTAGTCGAACGTTTCCTTAGCGGAATGGCGATTAAAAAAACAACAACAAAAACGTATCCTCTAACCCAGAGCTTCTTTCCGGCCAGACAAAAAATTTCCATCGATCGAACACGAATTTCGTGGAGTAGAGGTTATTTGGGTTCCTCGATTGCATCCTGGCACTTTTACGACGCCATCGATTTAAAGCCTACCTTCCACGGGTCGGAAGTAGGCCCGTCGGATCTCGGTGTCTCTGCGCACAAGGTAAACGAAGCAATAACCTGTAGGAGATAATCTCGCATTAAATGTAACAAAAACAAAAAAAAAAAAAGGAAAAAAGTTGCGGACCAATAAGCACCCACAGTAGTAATTGGGCCGAACGTGAACCCGGATCATAACTACTTCCGGCCACCGGCGTTTTGCGCTAGATTCGATGGAGCGGGTCGTTGCTATGGGAGATGGCTCAGCGAGCGAACCTAGAAGAAATTATCCACTGGCGATATCCAATCCTGCCAGGAGCGAGCCGGAGATTTCCCCCTGTATTTCGTTTTCTTTCCTTCCTATTGGCTTACCGTATAGATTTAGAGAACCGCTTCTTCAAAGAACTATGGTGAAGAGAACACAGAAATCGGTCGATTATATCTACACCTTCATCTTTAATAACTTGAGGGGCACGAAAAACGCACTGCAGTTACGTGGCGTCGAGTTCGAAATATGCTAAACGTGACACAGGTGTGATAAAACTATCGCCTTCTCTTTCAAATCCAACTATTAAAGATGAAATGGAGGTACATGACGCCGAGTGGCGTCTAGATGAACTTGACGTGGATGGCAACTACAACGGACGACGTGCAGGTAGAGTTATGTTAACTGATCACAAATAGCAGTAAATTTAAATTAGAAATTTATACTTTAAAGACAGCAAATTATTTTCCGGAGTTAGGCACGAAAGTAAGCACTTGAGTGGTGAATATGTCGCGGATTAAGGAAGAGGGATTTTGCTAGTTGAAGCCGACATCTAAAGAATTATTAAATTGTACCTTATTTGTCGATTTAATGTATAATTGGCAACATTATTTAAAAAAAAAAATTACCAAACGTTTCTCGCATTTGTGTGAAAGCTCCTTTGACATTAAACAGAATCATCTGCCCGATTTAGATTTTATCTCAATAGAAGATCCTGCTGATAACTGCGCATCTGAAGTCCGTTTATCCGAGCACCAGACATCGAAAAAAAACCTTGATTATCCGAATTTGCTCATATATTCCTAATCGGTTTTGAACCCAAACAGCCGAACGAACCAAAATGTCTCGGCTCCACTCTCCGAATGTTTGTATTTCTCTGCATGGAAAATAAAAAAAACTTATCGTGAATAAATTAAATGTCGGCACATCAACTGTGCGTGATGTTCTGGCACGGAGAGGTAAACTGTTTAGCATAATGCTACTATCCAGAGCGAAATGTGACAAAAAAAAATACGGTCATCTGAGAGGACCATGTTATAGATATCTGAATTTTCCGGTTATCCGAAATCAATTAGGACTAAAGCAATTCGGATAAATGGGGTTTCGCTCTATCGGTTTATTTTAATGCGACTAGTTGATGATGGAGTAATAAAAACAGCTTTCTTCTGCGTTTCTGCCGGCCTACTTTCTCTTTCCGATCAGCATCACGAGTTACAGGGAAATGTAGATGTAAAGAATTTTTTTTTTAAAAATGAATTTCTCGAAAACAGCTTCTGCATCAGGGAGCATAAAATCAGATTACAGACTCAAGTACTCACTTCAGATGCTTGTTTTGGTAAACTTACGTTCTCCACTGATTGACAAAACCCTTATTTTTCACCAATTTTACTAAACATCCGGAAAATGTTTTCAGCTCTGCTCGTATCTAACATTTTCAGCTCTGCTCGAATCTAACGTTTTCAGCTCTGCTCGATTCTAACATGGATTCAGCCAGGAAACGTTTTCAGCTCTGCTCGAATCTAACATGGATCCAGCCAGGAAACGTTTTCAGCTCTGCTCGTATCTAACATGGATCCAGCCAGGAAACTTTTTCAGCTCTGCTCGTATCTAACATGGATCCAGCTAGGAAATGTTTTCAGCTCTGCTTGCATCTAACATGGATTGAGCCAGGGTTTAATCGCACGAAGGGCCGGCCGCCCAAGTAGCTGAAGACCGTACCTAGCGAACAGATAATCGTCGTCCCTATCCACGTTACCATCTCTTCGTTGCTTGCTAATCCGAGAACAACGTAATCAACGCCAGTCTCAGTCGTAGGATTACCACCTGCCAAGCACCGTTGTCAGCATGGCCTTACCAACAGGGGCTGAATTTCTCTGGGTCCCTGAAGGAGGATATGTACAGACCCTTAAGACCTGTTGTCGCTAAGCATCGTAGGGCCAAGCTACAAAGATTCGGCCACCGTTCGCTGACAGTTATCGCCGTTCACTTTCTTTGTTTTCGATAGCACCCACTGAACCCCCGATATCTCCATTACGAGTCTCCATTTCATGTCGCTTACTCCCGACAGCCGCTTAAACGCGCTCCGGTTCGTCATGTTGGATTTGTCGAAAGAAGCGACGTTTCAGATTGTTAAGAAAATCAGTAACAATGGCCATGATTGGGTCTTCGTCCATATAGCTGCGCAGTTAGTCTGGGGTTTCCCCTTATTCCGACTTTATATTTCGCTTGAACGTTTCGCCACGACCTGAACTTTTGCTAGGTTCTCAGTGTCCGGCCCCGACGGAAGCGCCTCGATGGATTCACGACTGAACACCGAGAGAGAGAGAGGAGAGAGAGAGAGAGAGAGCGAGAGAGAGAGAGATGGAGAGATGGAGAGAGAAAAGAGAAGGAGAGAGAGAGAGAGAGAGAGAGAGAGAGAGAGAGAGGAGAGAGAGAGGGATGAGAGAGAGGATATGGAGAGAGAGAGAGAGAGAGAGAGAGAGAGAGAGAGAGATGGAGAGAGAGATCTGGAGAGCGAGGAGAGAGAGAGAGAGAGAGAGAGAAGAGAGAGAGGAGAGAACGAGAGAGAGATGGAGAGAGAGAGAGAGAGATGAGAGAGCGAGAGAGAGAGAGAGAGAGAGAGAGAGAGAGAGAGATGGAGAGAGAGAGAGAGAGAGAAGAGGAAAGAGAGAGAGAGAGAGAGAGAAGACGAGAGAGAGAGAGAGAGAGAGAGAGAGGAACGAGAGAGAGAGAGTAAAATTGCAATCCTTCTGAACGGACGAATTTCAGCCACCCATCCTCCGATCAGCGCTGGCTGATTTTTAATTCCTCTTTTTTTAAAACAGTTGTCTCCCTCAAAACGGGCAAGCTGGGCGTCCAGACAACTAATTCCTGCATCGCAAAACACGGAAATCCATTTCTCAAGCGACGGAAAAACACGATTTTGGCACGTTCCGATTTTCCGAAGTAGCCGTGGCTATGGGTGGGAGAGCTGCTTCGCACCGAACGTTCTGCAAACACATCTCCCCCTCCCCGCCCAATTTTTATTCGCCTTCTACATTTCTAGCATTCGTTTTTCCTGCAACCGAGCAAAGAAGTTTAGCCAACCGGATAAAAGGTAAACTCTCTCGGCCGGCTCTTTTGAATCAGATCTGTATAAAGGCGAAGCGTGTCGGTGTATCGGACCAAACAGACGGTGAGACGACGGCCAGTCAAATGAAATTATCAATTATACATCTTTGATTTCCGTTCTGTTGGTAAGTATCACGAGACTGAATTGTGCGTATGTTAACTGCAGTATATATATATAAAAAAAGTCTGCTATAGGCAAGACTGGATCACGATCGAGTAATGGGGAACGTACTAACCGAGATGCAAGACATGTATGGATGACGTGCGGACTAGCTGGCGCAGATATACCAGCTATAAGAGAGAAAAGGAGATCCCAAGAACACTAAGACAGAACCATTATAACCTGCAACAGAACGACACCATAGAGTGAAGAAATGATCTTATAAATTGGTGGACAATAACAATCGTGAAACTGGGCGTGAAGGTAGATTTCAAACGACAGTTAGAAATATCTACTCTTTGTTTTACGTTCTTGAAGGGCTGAAGAGAGAACCTGCTCCCATTTCTTTTTCTTTTCCTTCCATTTACGCGGTAGCAAAGCAGAGAATCTTTTCAAGAAACCGTCCAAAGCTTCCAGTATTTCTGGTCGTAGAAAGAGAACCGCCAAAAAAGAAGAAGAAGAAGAAGAAGAAGCCAATATCTGCACAGCGGTTCTGGATGTCGGGAGTGATCGATACTCGGTAAGAATGCCGATCGCTCTGTATTGTCTCTCGTGGCGACGAAGATAAATACAGCTGTCGTGGAGGTGAACAGGCCCCCTTTCTAAGTGCGGTTTGTTTGCATGGCACTGATGCAGAAACCTAAAGAAATCCAGATGTCTGTCTGGCTGCGGCTATCAGTCCTCCGGTTGGTGTACGGTCGGGCTGGCTGTAACTAGATTTCTGCAGGAGGAATGACAACGAAACAAAAGTGCGGCGTTTCAATGGCCGTTTTTGTATTGCAACCAAAGCGGATTCTCCTGGGCAACACGACGCATTAACTTCCCGAACTAATAACTGCTCCTCCTGTCAACTGGAGCTGATTTCGAGTGACGCTGATCGCTGGTTAAGGAACTAACTGAAACTGAATTCCGTTTAAGCGTTAGTTAGCCTTGACAAGGTGTTGTTGGAGGGTAGGGCTCCTCGAGGGATGATTACTCTCTAAAAAGTTAAAATGCCAATGCGATTTTCGAGTGCTGATGCAAGTTAATGGGCGGACCGATTTCGGAACAAACCATTATTGGTGGTGAACATTAAACTTTGCGTTCGAGGAAATACGCCGGCGGTTAGCGCTAATCTGACCAGATCAGGCATCCACGAATTAGCGCTGAAAAGTGTTAATCCGCTCGTCAAGAAGCTTTAAGTCCGTCAAGACTGTGGGGGTGGGGATATATCAAGTTTTTACACTGTTGCTTGGCTGTTGTTAGGATAAGAGTTCGAACTGAATTTTCGTCCCCAATGGCAGAACCGCATCGGGAGGGGAGGGGGATGACCAACTCTTCTATAAATACTTTTGGGAACACTGTTTTTCTTTTAGCAGTGTCCCGCGTCGTCGAGTAGCGACACCTGGCGCACACTTCTAACCCTACTGCTCTGCCGCACTGAACGTTTCCGACGGTCTCTCTTCGCTCCACAAGCTCATTATACCTCATGTATGGACGGATAATGTCCACCACCATTGTTTTCTTTTTTATGTACAGTTTACAATTTGGTTAGGGGTAAGATTAAATCAGTAATGATTTTATTTCGTTTTTTAAACCAAATATTTAAGTTAAAGTCTCCCCCACCCACTACCAACAGTATCCTTGACCACGAGACGACTTTTCGATTCTTGGTAATGTCGTAGCGCCGCCAGCAATGAGAGGAAATACAAATCTTTCCGCCTGAAGGTCATTGTCCTTTGTCGGGTATCTTTCTTCCGAGTGATAATTTCAGTTTCAGATGTAACAAGCCCGGGTATCTTACCAAAGTATAGTTAAGTGCTTAACAAAGAAACGCGGCCATCAGCTGGAACGAGCATTCATCCAAGGATTTCTCATATCTTTTTTGGCCATGTAAGCGTTAAAGCTTAGACTCACATGATCACTGTGTATTATGAATTGTCTTGCAAGAACAGTACTTGTCATTGTTTTCCTTACCTACAAAAAAAAAAAAATGAGCAGGTATTTGGAGGGTAAAAACCAGGCGATTTGGTTTTCAGGTTACAGAATATTCTACGGTGCCACTAATCCGGATTGAGAAAGACGTGTCCGCTTCGAAACGGAAATACCACCTACCAGATCTCTTCATCTTTAAAGGTGGAAGGAAATCGGAGTACCCCGGAGAAACCACATGCGGATGGCTTGGAAAAGAAACAACGCGAAGGAAGTATACGCCAAACCAATAATTTCTCAACTATATCTATCCATGCGCCTACTTCAGCGCTATTAATGCCTTCCTTAGATCCGTTATACGAGGTTTATCTAACAATCTCCTTTTACGTTTTCTTTGAGAACTTGTAACGTTTGGCAATGAAAAAGACCAATCATGCGATGACTCATTTATTGGTGGCACTGTAATTTTTGCCTTATTCCGCCAGAAGACAGAGGCTGTGAAGGGTTTTTTATTGAATTTCTGATAGACAAAGCCATGCGCCCGACAGAGATACGCCGACGTATGGAAGCTGTGCACGGAACGACTCGCGTTGATGCACCGAGATGATCTCGATGATAGTCAGACCTTGCAGCGAGTGGCTGGTAACAGACCAGACATTGCGGAAAGCCGAGGAACTTATCCTTAATGATCGGCGCAGCGTAGTCAGATGTCTTGCTACGGAGGCAACCATCACGAGTCCCAGAATGTTGACTAGATTTTGCAAAAGGAAGCCAGAAAAGCTACCCGCGATACCAACGATAACACGTTTCTTGTACGCATAGACGAAGGAGGTAAGGAAATGCGACCACCATCACAAACACCCGAAAATCAAGCGCCCGTCGTCCATGGAATGGCATAATAAATTTCCTTAGAAACAGATACTAAATTCTCTTCCACCTGCTGGCAAGTCCTTAAAATACCTGGATTATCATCCTCGTTAAATTCATGTCTAGGTGGCAGGAACTAGCTGGGTAAACGCATTGAAAAGATGCTGAAGCTGAAAAAGTCGCTTAAGAACTCGACCCACTTGAAGATGGCAGATTTGATTCTGGTTCTCAACAGCACCAGATCGAACGCCAGCTTGATGACTACCTGTCGGTCGAATGGCCTGTGCTTCACCACCCTGCTTAGACGTGTCTTCTTCTGACTCTTTTCCAAACTGATTAATTATGCGGAAGACATTTCTAAGATGTCGACAGTCGTTTTGCGAGACAACTTACAAGTCCTTGGAAACGCTGGCGTTGATTAGTTTCGCTTGTGAATAACACCGGACAAGAAAAAAAAAAAAAACTTTTCGTCTGCCACTGAAGTATATGCAGGTGTCCTTTATCAAATCAAGCAGCTGATTCCAAATCCGGAGTCAGAACTGACCCAGCCCGTCAGGGTTCGTAGTCACAGAAAAATGTCCATTTTCGGTCGTCTTTTATTAATAATTCTTCGCAAAATTGCAACAACAAAAAAATGAATTTATTTCACAATATAAACACATTGTATATTGTACGGTAATTGGTATCCATAAGATCAAACACATTGTATAAAATATACAATAACTGTTTAGAACTGCTTTGAGTACTTGATTTTACGCTTGTGAATAGCAGTGGTTTGTCTCCGAAGAAACCAACAATAGTTCCTCCATCATGTTAGAGTTGAATCTTCCCGATAGCGGGTCTCCATTGACCTTATGTGTTGGTGGCACCTCTCACCTTGGTCATCGCTCACAGCACCAAGGTTGGCTGGGAAGAAATCCAGGTGTGAATGAAGAAAATGCAACTTCAGCGACATAGGGCAACACAATGGCTTTTATCATGTCTTGAACCAACTCGGCATAGTTGTCTACTTTGTGGCTCCCAAGGAAATTGGGGACTACCAGTGTGAAAGACTCCCATGCGGCCAGCTCCAGAGGGTTAATCCTTGTCCGGAAGACTGGATAGGAAATCGCGAATTTGTGGTCCAACAAATATTCCAGCCTTCAACTTGGCATCGGCTAAAATCGCACTAAAGTTTTCTTTCAGATAAAGAAATCACGCACCTTCAACGCTCATCGCCTTTACAAAGCTCTTCATTGTGCCCAGCTTTATATGCGGTGGTGGAAGAAATATTCTTTGCGGACGTACCAGTGGCTCGTTTTGCGCAATGAATTTTCCTGGAGTATGTTCTGTTCTTGATGGCCATTCTTTGATCTTATAGTGATTTGCATCGCCTCGGCTATTCCACGAGCACAAGAAGCACGTGTGTTTGGTATACCCAAGCTGCAGACAAAGCAATAGACCTATCACTCTTAAATCACCGCATATGTTCCACTTGTGGTCAGCATATTTGGTGAGTTTCAGTAGAAGTTCCATGGACTGTGTGGTACGTCTCTTTCATACCGACAGCGTGTACCAACAGGCACTGATGGCTTTTCATTGCCATTGTGGAGAAGCATGGCTCTCAGACTGAGCTTACACAGTACTAAAAGGAACACTCAAAATATATAACATTAGATATCCATTTATTCCTGTAACTAAAAATCCTTAAACGTTGGGTTAACTCTGATTTCAGATTTGAAAACAGCATACTCGAATTAGTCGAAGACACATACGTTTACCTCAGTAGCAAATTGGTTGCAGTCCAGTGTAATTGAAGAATTCTAAGGAAGATTTTTAACAAAGTCATATAAAGAAGGAATAATTTTGGTGACTTTCGCAATATTAGATATGGACCAATTTCTCTCTATTTTTAATACAGCTATCAGGAACCCGAAGTAGTTAGACATGTATGGATTTTCCAGGTATAATAAGTAGTTTCAAAGAGTCAGACGCCGAAGGAAGCTATTTAGAAAGCATACTTAAAGATGGTTGTTGCAAGAACAGATTTGCTTTCCAGGGCCATAAATGCAAGTTACTATCGTTACAAAACACCGATTCCTTCCCGTGAGATTATCAGCAACTTCGCTCAATTCTCACGCAGCCAAAAAAATCCCTGCCTCTCACTCTGACATTCACCGCCAGGATCAGGCGCCTTAAAAAAATCCACCCACTTACTACAGATGTAAGTTGCGTTTAATTCCTTTCTGTTTTTTTCTTTTTTAAATATATATATATATATAAAATAATAATTCCGTTTGATTCCCGGTATTTTATTAGCTTGGTCTGCGAAAAATATCGCTCGAAACCTAAATCTCTCCCCTACTGCCTAACAGCTGGCTGCGTCTCACGACTGTTAAGCGGAATGCTGCCCCCTCTTCTTTGTCCATCTTTTTTTTTAAAGGCTAGAATATTCAGCCAGCACGTCACAAATTACAGAAGGCGCAGATCTTAAACTCATAACGTTCTTCCCTTTAACTACGTGTCCGGGCATCATTCTTTTCATTTCATAGGAGCGTGAATAATAAAATGAGCTAGAAGGCATTAGCTTTGATGACCGAGAGAGTAGTTACCGAGGTATGGTTTGGGGCCTCTTGAGCGGTGGTCCTAACTCTCGGAATCTAAAGCCATCTCACTGAGCAGTGAGCTGGAAGGTATTAGTTTTGATGACCGAGCGAGTAGTTACCGAGGTATGGTTTGGGGCCTCTTGAGCGGTGGTCCTGACTCTCGGAATCTAAAGCCATCTCACTGAGCAGTGAGCTGGAAGGTATTAGTTTTGATGACCGAGCGAGTAGTTACCGAGGTATGGTTTGGGGCCTCTTGAGCGGTGGTCCTGACTCTCGGAATCTAAAGCCATCTCACTGAGCAGTGAGCTGGAAGGTATTAGTTTTGATGACCGAGCGAGTAGTTATCGAGGTATGGTTTGGGGCCTCTTGAGCGGTGGTCAAAGCGAGAGCCAGTCAAGAATTAACCAACGAAACTCCACCATGTTTACGCGGGAAATTCTTTCTAGAATACCTCATTTAAAAAAAAAAAAAAAGTGCGAGATTGCCGCGAGAAAGCTGGCTGGTGATGGAGAAACGAAAAAGAAACCGTGCCGGGAATGGTACAACGTCAAATAATTAAATTTAGCACGATCTGATACCAAGGAAACTAGAAGCTATGTCAACTGTCTGAAAATGTAGGGAAATAAACCAAGATGTTCTCGCGATAGTGGTAAACATTTAAACCAGCTAAAAGAGAGTGTTAAAAAAAAAAAAAACTAATTAAACTTTTTGAATAGCAAACAAAATTATTTGGAATTTTAGGTAAAAAGAAGATAAAAGGGCTGAATTTATTCAGATAATTAACGGAAATTGATGGGTGAATAGGTAACAAGCAACGCGAATTAGAAAAAAAATAATTCGCGTTGTGTTTCGTTTGTACGTTAACCTCTTGAGCTACTAATTTTTGAAAGTTTCCGCTCGGTGGCTACTGTTGACTATTTATAATTAAAAGATTGAAGTTCAATTTCCGACACGTAAAACTAATCACATGTCAGAAACGTTAATATCCTGCTTTAATTTAGCGCCAAAGACTATGATGTATTTCCACATGGGCTCGAGTGATATGGAAATTACTCTCGCAATAGTTTCGCCTCGGAATTTGATAAACCTATTTGTTCCAGTACGTTTTTTTTTCTTCTAAATCCAGTCCGCTGTTGTAATTTAATTAATGTTTCTCTAGAATTACCTGGTAAGTGGCAACGAAGTGTAAGTTAAGCCGATTTTAATTTGGGAAAGAAAAGACGGAAGCATTATATAATATCGCTATTAATTCCGTTTATTAAAACGGGCCTGCCACTGAATAGCCAATAAATGCATCTCGATTACAGTAAACGTTTTGATGAAAATATCTTTAAATCAATTATCAATTATTATTCTATCAACTATTTAAAAAATAAAGAAAAAAAATTTTATTTTTTTTTTTAAATAAAGACTTCTGGTAAATGAACAACTGGAACAGAAAAAGAAGAAGACAGGAATTCTTTTAATACGTTCTTTCTTGTGATTTTAAACCGATGCCAACGTGAGCTATCGCAAAGCCCGCTTTGTCCGGTCGAGATATTCGCTGCTGCGCTGTTTAAGCGACCTCGTTCTAGAACCGAACCAGAACTTTTATAATAACGAAAAAGAAAACCTAAAGAAAAGGGACATATTTAGGGATTAAATGCGCCCTGATTTCCCCAAAGCGCAAGAAAACAACCACCACGCCGTGAGATCTGAGCTTTAGCATCACGCTGAAGTTCGCTACATGAGTTCAGTAGGCTTAGCGGGTCTTTAATTCCCCGAATTGTATCAGAGAGCAATACTTCTTCGATGGTAAGCTTGGCCCCTTTTACCGCCACGCCCTCTGGTGCAGGAGAAACCGATTTTTATCAGGCCACGGTACTTACTCTTTGCATCCGTTCTCAAGTGCCGATTGCCCCAATTAAGTGTAGCTTGTCTCGATCAAAGAACCCCTCCCCCCCCCGCATCGTTTTGCAGGACGACAGTTGCGGTAACAGCAGTCATTCCATCTGGCTTGAACATTCTTCTCGTGTTCAGCCTACCTGGTTTCTCCTTAGAGCTCCCCGACGTACTTTGTGCAATCTTCTCTCGGAATCGCTTCAAGAGAGAGAGAGAGATGACGTCAGTACAAAGGGAGATATGACGTCATTACAGAGAGAAGTGCACGAAGCCTACGCCAGAAATTTGACCGAAGCAGTCAAAAAGCTAAGATATAATTTCGCTCAACAGCGAAAATGCTTCATTTATGCAACTCTTTGCTATCGGTTAAATTGTAGTAAAATTCAGCAGTGTTTAACTCATATATATCTGTTTTCTAAAACTGTATTGTACTAGTAACAGGAAGAAATATAGTCCATGTGTTTTATGACTTAACGACAGATATCTGAATGTATATATATTTTTTATTTTGATCACGTGGCTCTGCCGTGGAAGGATAACTTTTGGGGCTAATATTGTGGCTGTTTAAGGAAAGTATGTTCTTAAAGTGCAGCCATTTGAAATTTAAATACACACACACACACACCACACACACACACACACACACACACACACCACCACCACCACCACACTGGAATGTTATAATATTAATTTACCTTTAATGGGATAGCAAATATATTGTAAATGTGCAAATGCCAACTAATTATTATTCAGTATGGATAGTTTCATTTGTTCTTTCGCCGGTTCCTGGACGAAACATTTGCCTTGTCTTTTTCGTCTTTAATGAACATCGTGGAATACCTGGAGGATCGTCTTTACGTGGAAATGGAATTTTGGAACCTGTCGGACGGAAACCTTCAGAGAACTCTGCGAGCGGGGGGGGGGGGAGTCGGGGATGGTCCCTCGAACTGTCTCCTCCCCGTAATGTAGCCAACGACTTCATCATTTCTTGGAGTCCAGCTTTTTGCAATACGCGCGCGGTCGATTATCTCGGTGAGGCAGAGAAAGTTATCTCACGGCACCCAAACGCCTCATCTTTCTCCACTTCCTCCTCCCTCCCCACCACCACCACCACCGGAAACCGTGAGATTGTTCGCATGATTTTAAATAAAAAGAGAAAAGATTTTGAAGCACTTAACTAAACTTCTTGGTTCTTTCTCTTATTGAAAAAAAAAATAATAATAATACACGCTTTCTTTGATCTATTATCGCTGTTCTACAAAGCCCTGGATGGCTCCCTAATTACAAAACCGGGTTTTTATTTTACGACGATCTTCCCCTTTGCATCAGCCATCCGGCGCCGCGTTTCTGCCGACAGATCTTTCCTTCTACGAGGCAACGCCCTCTCCGACAATAACCCGAGCACCTGCTGGAAGAGGTCTGAATCAGTCGCAAAACGCCGACCATTTAAATTTTGAAATTAAATCGTTTTGAAGCGACACCAGAGAGAGATTTTAGCGTATTAATAAGTTCTAAGGGACCAATCGTATTTTGTTGTTGTTTTTACCAAACTTTTAATGCCAAATTATCATGACTCACTCTCTACTTAGGATTAAAATTTTGCATCTTGCAAACGAGTTAAGTGCATCTCTGAATTAAAATAGTTCAGATAATTTCAAATATTACGTCTATTAAAAACGAATACTGCATCTAACAGCGATGGGCCGACATTTACACTCTTGAAAATCATTCCAAGTTAAATTCAACCTGATTATTAGAGCTTCTCTCCACGTGGAGCATCCGCTGTAGCAATCATTTTCTATCAGCATAATAAGTGTCATCTGTTTAATGGATCTAATGATGGCAATTTAAACCGAACCTTAGTAATTTTTTCTTTGAATTTTAGAAGTAATTTAGCATATATTTCGCAACGTTCACAGATGTTTTCAGTACGAGGCACGGTAGAGATACTTGTCAAGTCAGTCTTCAAACCTCCGTACGCTCTCTCTCTCCATCTCCATCTTTCTCTCTCTCTCTCTCTCTCTCTCTCTCTCTCTCTCTCTCTCTCTCTCTCTCTCTCTCTCACCCCACACACGCATTCACCCGAGTTGCCTCTTAGATTCGTTTGGAGCTGACACAGTACTGCTTGTCCAATCCAATCCGGAACAATTCGGTGTACAGAAACCCTGCTTCCGGTTAGCGAAACGAGTCCGTGCTCGCCTTCAGAGCGTTCACAACACAGTGCAACAACGGGCGTGATTGGTCGATCGAGATGAACGAACGTACGGACCGGTGCTCGTCGACGGTCTTTCCGGGGTACGCGGCGAGCTGCTTCCTGGCAAAAGTTCCCGATGACAGATTGCAAAACCATTCATCGCGTTTCTGGAAATACGTCTATCACCGCGAGCACCTGTAAGCGCCCCCATTAACAGAAGCTATGTCATCCAATCAAGTTCATGAAACTGAACTTTTTTAAAACTCGTATCACTGACTTCTTCAGCCACAAGACCTAAGGAACGACACGCATGCCATATTCTACAGAACAATACTTATTATTAAAAAGCGATATTCTGACTTTGAACATTAAAGAGATTAAGTCTACGACCCTTTCATTTACAGACATGCAACAACGGACAGCAGACAATCGGTCTTGAACGGGTTAACTTATTTCGGTAGAAGGAACGTGCGACTTATTTATCTTCGGAAGCGTGCAATTTTGTTACCAAACTTTCTAAAGGTTCACTTTTTTTTTTTTTTTGTTTTATTTAGTAAAGAAATTGTTGCATTCATGTTTAGAGCCTGTATCCTTTCTGGCGGCAATGATATCTATGGGTCTAACTACTGGGTTGAAACGATACTCATTCCCCGACCAGTGTTTTATGTGCTTGAAGTCACGGGGTGGGTGCGTATATTATTTCTGGCTGACAGATCTGTCCGCGTGAGAAACTGCTGGAACGAGATCTGCTTACTAAATCTTTTTCTTGGCGATGCTGGCCGATCCCTGTGTACACAGCGAGTTAATCTGGAAATCTAATCCTTTGCGCTACAGCTTGGTGACCGACTTTTCCGATTAACTGATTTTATTAATGAAGATTAATTCTACAGACTCGACAGGTGGAAGAAATAAATTGATTCCTTTAAACACACACACACACACACACACACACACACACACACACACACACACACACACACACACATAAAACAGATGTCGATCATTATTTCGGTGGGGGGAAACGATTGGAAACTTAGTTTCTAAAGTTGATTATTTTAGTCTAACACATTTAAATTTAGTGACTAATAAAACTGGTGCCACTCTATTTTATTATGGTAAAAAGAATCATGAAGATGTCTTTTAGGTTTTCGCTCGCCCAGGTCAGTTTCTACCTCCTTTATAACATCCCCTAGCAGCCCTAGTTACTGTGTATCTCCAGTACAAACACTTGTAATGCAGAAAGACTCGCCCACAGGGGGGCGGGGCAATGGATTCAGTGCCCGGCTAATTTAAATATGCACGCACTTCAACAAACGGTTAAAAAACGCGTCGACCGAATTAAGCCAATAAAATACTTTGCAAGTCTTAATTGCTGAAAATTGTGTCACTTTAGGCGATTTAATTAAATTTGCGGTGGGTGCACCTACGGCGAAAGAGAAAGGGAATCGGGAATTCTTTCACAGCGGGTTTTTATTCCACGAACTGAATCATTACGGAATGACTTAAATACTTTCTTTTTAAAATGCTAAAAATGTATACGGATTGCACCGTTTAAATTCTATTTTATAAGCAAAATAACATGGGTTCAGCTACTCGAAAAGAAATTGGTGTTCCAGTTCTCTTTCAGATCAGTTAGAAATTCCAGAGATAATTAACACGATTTTTTCCCCTGCAAGTCTCGATTGTTGGGAATTCTGTTGCTGCTTCGGGGGCTTTGCCACGCCTGTAACTCCTCTGTATAATGAAGTCGAAGAAAAGCATCTTTATCTTCGAAGAGGGGAATTCATAGGTCCGGGATTTCAAATGTTATCACTGATGCTATTTATCCAAGTTCTGGTGAACTCGGGATCTATTTTTTTTTCCTTCAAAATATATTGATTTATTTTTATCGCTGCTTAGAAACATAGATGTACCAATTATATTCGTTAATTTGTTTAAACAAGCGGAAATGGCTAAATGAAGTTTCCTTTTCCAGAAACCAGATAGGCTTCATTTTTGTTTTGTTTTTTTTTTAAATTCGAATTCATTCTTTTTGTATATTCTTCAAATTTGAATTACTGAGCACAGACTAAGCCAAAGAGATGCTGCGGCACGTATTGTCTTCCTCAAGAATAACTCGCTGTAACGACAAATCCGTTTTATCCCGACCGGACACGATATGCGTTAAGAGAGAGAGAGATGAGCGAACACACGTCCAGTTCAGCACGTGCACCAAAGATTTTAGACCGGGTTGCAATTTGTGGCAAAGCCTCGCATGGTGTGCGGGAGAGTCGAGGAACCGAGCAGCCAGGGCTGCCGCCGCAATCGCCGGATCCAATTCTAAAAAAAAACCCATAAAACTTCGCACCCTCCGAGAACTGGAGTTCGGGAGACGTAATTGCAACCAAGAAATCTAACACCAGCTGCTATTTCTGCGTCGCCACATACATCAGAAAGCCGAACGTTGCCTCTGATATCATGCGTCCGAAAGAAAGACGATTTTCATTCATTCTGCCCATCAGTGCTTCTAGGTTTTCAAGCCTGAGAAATTGGCCATCTGTCCTGATCTTTACGAAGACGTGTTAATGCTTGTCTATTTCTAATTACGTTGGCCGATGGTTAGATCACTACACTGCTAAGGATTAGTGGTCCCGAGCGGCTTGCTGGGGCGAATCGCCCTGGCATGGTTTCTTCTTCCGTGGAGGGAGGGCTGTGTAGATTTCTCGCCACAGGTGAAAATGGAAAGTTTCCAGCAGGGGGTGCCAGGCCGTCTTCCTCGTGGAAAGGTCTTCACCTGTATTCTATTCTAATTCCTCCTTCGAAAAGTGAGGTGGGGCTTCCCTCCTACGGGGAATCTACTGGCTCACGACGATTGATAATTACACAATTCTATTTTTGTGTATAAAAACAAGTATTATATATACGAGGTCTGTCCAAAAAGAAACCGGACTTTTTAAAAAAAAAACAAATTTATTGCTTCACTTACAATTTAATCAGACTTGTCTCCTTCAAAATAGTTCCCTCCAAGGTCGATACACCGCTCCCAACGTTTTTTCCCAATTTTGGAACGCGTTTTCAGGGATGGTGCGCAGTTCTCGTAGCGAATTTTCTTCCATCTCTTCTATCGTCTGAAATCGGTGAGACCTTTCAGGGTGGATTTCAACTTTGGGAACAAACACATGATGAACGATGCCCTTCCGATCAGAAGAGACGAGCAACATCACCTTCACATTTGAGCGACTCTGACGTGCCCTTTTTTGGTCGCGGCGACGATGATCCAACCCACTGTGACGACTGCCTTTTTTGTTGCGACATCGTAGCCCTACGCCCACGTCTCGCCACCTGTCATGACACTTTTCAGAAAGCTTTCATCAGCATCCGAACGATCAGAGAGCTCCTGGCCGACTGTGACTCGGTTCTCCTTTTGTTCATCTGTCAGCAGACGCGGCACAAACTCTGCGACTACACGACGCATGTTCACTTCTTCTTCTAAAATCACGTGGCACTAACTTTTACAGACGCCTACTTCTCCGGAAACTCCACGGACGGTCAGGCGACGATTTCCATGGATCACAGCCCGCACTTTCTCGGCGCGATCGTCGTCCGTTGTCGTGAAAGGTCGTCCAGATTTGGGATTGTCTTCGGTGGATGTTCTTCCCGATTAGAGACACTGGCACCACTCCTGACACCCCGTACGGCTCAGACAATCCTCCCCATAGATAGGCCTGTTGCAACATTAGAAAAGTCTCCGTAAAAGTTTTTTCCCCAATCTGAAACAGAATTCCACGCAGACACGGCGCTCTTCAGGATCCTTCATCGTTCAACTTGCGACAAATCGCCGAGTGCACTAAGCACACGTTCACCCTAGTGCGCGTGTGGATCGATGACCAACGTGACGTGGCGTGATGCGGCTATTATCAGACTGAAGGTCGAGGCCACCGATACGCAGCACTGCTGTCGCGAGCACGCTGCGCCGGCTGGTTTGGCGCGCTGTGTTGAAAAGTTCGGTTTAATTTTGGACAGACCTCGTATATGCGCGTGTGTGTGAATCGCGTTGATCTTAGGTAATAAATTCTTAAATGTAACTTAAAACCTGTTAATTTCTGTCTCGTGGAACATCTATAGACATGGATTTCTGTACCTGAGATCTACGCTATTTCCCTTAAGATGCGGTATGCTGTGTTTACATCTTCTGAGTCTGTCAAACAAAAAAATATTTTAAAACTAATATACCTAAAAGGATAAATAAATAAGTTGCCGGTCGTTTGATTCGCTCTAAGAAGGTAACACGGCGAAATGTCTCAGTAAAATCTCTCCGGTTAAGCACCATGTCACGTGTCACCCGTAATCTGTTTGAGGGTCGTGTGCAACTATTCAGCAAGAACCATTTAAAAAAAGACGTGTGGGTGTGTGTGTGCGCGTTGGCTCAGTGACGACAACATAGTCGCAAACCGTGGAATCGGTTCGATCTTCCGCCTAAACTATAAGTAGAAATATGTCGATTAAGGCTACCTTCCGCTTTCATAAACTTAATTTGAAAAGAACAGTCAGTAGGAAGCACAGCTCCGGTGCCCGACGAATCGAACTCTCCACCCCCCACCGAAGCGTAGTTTTTTTTTGTTGCTGAGGTAAAATCTCAAAGAATTGTAAAACGTTCTCTCCTGAAGCGGTCCTGGGTGGTGCTTAAGCTCTACGTCTTCGGTATAGTCAGGTTGCTACCGCTACTAACCACCGTCACCATAAATTGTACCATGACTATATAGTTTGTGACCGCTGAACGAACGATTTATCTGTCGACGCCCTCGGCCACGTAAAAGAAGCCACCTTTGTGCAGTATTTTCGGATATTAATTTTAAAGTCTTGTGATGTCTCCCCCCTTTTTATTTTAATGTAAAAGCTGTCAGATTGGCAGAAATATAAGCGTATGCTTAAAATGTTTTCCCTTTACATTTATCAGGCAAGTTAAAGAGGGAAAACGAAGCATTTACACTGATAATCACCAACGAGATGCCGTTTATGGGTCTGCGCTGGATAAAGTTTATCCATGGCAGTAAGCTCGCGACAGGGGATCATACCTTTTATCTGTCAGGGTAAAATATAATATATCTTATCAAGGTTCGGTCGCATTATATTAAATATCCATTCTCTTTGCAGATAAACAACCCCTATGATGGCTTATAACTGCACAGGATGTCTGTTTCACAGTAAACCATAAGCTGCAAATTTAGTATGTTCCAGTGATGGAAATCAGTATTAAAATCAAAGTGCCGGGATTATCTTAATCCAGAAAATTTGACTTCAGGATTTAGTTCTGCCTTTTAAGAAATCCACAGAGCGATTGGAACTGACAGCAAGCATCGCGTCCTGATCTGTTTTTGGCTTGTGGAACCCTGGCGCCATCATCTGTCTCACTAACGCATTCGAGCACCGTGACCAGAGGTCCCTTTTTTAAAACCTTTTTTTTGCCAGCAGTTATTCTTGCCCGACGCCTCCACTCACGTAACCCGCCAACCCAGAGCGTAGCTGATGATATCTCCTTCCACTGGATTCTTGTCTGCGATGCTATTCAGCCCATGTCGATCAAGTATACCGAAGTAAATCACATGAAGTAGATCAACAGATGAGACCTCTAGCGAGTCATCTTACCTGCTGTAGTCGATTTAATGTGTTTGAATACCCCAGCCTTTCTGGCCGCCAGCAAGCGATTTTGATACGAGTAGCACAACGGAGACGGGTTTGGCCGTGCCTGCCGTTAGCATCACCGGTTCGGAGGTGACATCCATCCGACAGCACCTGATGGTAGCTGACGTCTCCAACACCCCTTAGATTTTACGCATGATGTACATAAGGAATTACTGCTAATGTTATTCCGGCTGTCATAACACTAATATCAGTAAAAGTGCGTTTTGCTGAACACAGATCTCGAAATGTGTTGTAAACTATAAAATAAGCAAATTTAAAGAGACACTCTAGGTTTTCCAATTCATTCCCAACAGATTTTACTCCATTCTTAGTCTAATATTTCCTGATTATTCATCCGGTTTTGAGCTGTTGGCGTTGGCGGACACAAGGAAGTACAACGTTCTTTTCCGAACCATTCGTCTGTAGCCTGCATACAAAGATATATATATATATATAAGCCCGTAAAGGTTCCCAGCCTTCTTATATCTCGTCATTTGGCTCTTTTATCGTAGACAACCACTTAAGAAGGGCTGTCTACTCCAATTGTTTGCATTGGTTTTTCCCAGCTCCTTACTTTCCTCACCATGCGATTATGCAGACATTATTCGCCTAAGTGTACTTACTGTCAATTCCATCAAGAAAACAGGATTGGAAAACAGAAAGAAACTTTAATCACCAAATGTTTTTTTCTTTCTGATCCGGATATAATCAGATAGAACGATCACTTGAATGTTTTCGTACAGTCTTGCCATATTTCCATAGTAGAAGATCCCTGGACGGAAATCTTGTTAAAAATCGATAGCGTTAGCTCAGGAATCAAATGACTTCTCACCGAACCGGTGCCGAGAGCCTTTGTGTCCAAGGTAGACGACCCTTAAATATCGAAACGTTATATAAAGCAACAACAACAACAACAAATATTCCGGATTCTACATCATCATTAAATATTTAGTTTAACTTCGGGTTAAAGAAATTAATTTGAAAAATAAGTGGACACATTTACTTTGACGTGATTAAAAATTTTTAAATGCAACAATTCCGCGATAATTTGCTGTTTGCAAATATTACCGATACAAACGAGAAGACTGGATGAGATAATGCTTCAAACAGAGCGCTTAATCCGCTTAAGTGTGTGTCAGCCTTATTTCAAAGCCACCGCAACTCAAAGAACATTGCAATAGACCATTCTAATGAAGTTGGTGTTGATAGAAATTCAACAATTGATTTATTATCCAATATTGGCTTTCGCGCGGACCAAGAGAATTGGAATTCTGCGCATTAAATGTTCGCATGTGTTTCTTCTCGTCTATGAAGAAAAAACCGTAATAAGTCAAGACAGAGTTGTTTGCGTTATGCGTGCATGGTTTTCAAACGTAATACTGAGGAATCTCTCATGGTGTTTAGTTCCCAACTTACTCAGAAACCATAATTTAATATAAATAGTGTAATGTAAAAACAGGTGCGATCGAAAATTAGCTAGGCTTGAAATAACTTTAATCATATAAAGGATTAAATGTTAAATTATATTCGGAGCCAGGAATCCTTTCAGTGTAACTGTTTCATGGTATATGTATGCTAAACATCTTACTATGGTAGAACCTTGAATAAGATTAAAATGAATACCTGGCTTGTTTTGAAAGGAATTCACGCAGTATTATTTAGTTAGTCAACGCAGTATCAGTAACATCATTCGGAAGTGCAAAACCGCTTGATAGTACCTGCATACGTTTTACTGAAGTCAAGTGTATTTGGTACTGTGAGCAGTAATTTAAAAATTGAAAAAGAAGACTCTTTTATCACTCCAGGTGTGCGGTTTATCATCTAACAAGCTGGACGCACTTTCACAGCGCTCTCACCTAATAGGCATGGAAACAGGATGTCTTTTCTACATATCTGTCCATACCTGTGAAGTTTCCACACTACTCATACTGTGAAAAAGCAGTCTGTTTTGTAAGTTTCCAGGAATGTAAGCTTTTCCTTGTTTGTTTTTAAACTGACTGTTACCTGACTAATTATATGGCAAAAGATTGAAGTCTCGTTGTTTCACCGCGATTCCCTGTTACGACCCGCTCGACGAAGTCCTGTTTTATCGTGATGGGAACCGGCGAGTTGTGCTCTCGATTCCGGCCAGGGAGTGAAGACGGGGGTTGTGCGCTTTCCCCTATCTCCGCTCACGAGCGCTCAAGCATGCACTTCTCGGCTGATACCTTTGATGTGACGTGAGCCGGAACTTAGCTCGCTTGAAGTTTGCATTGCGTTTTACCAGAGCTCCCACGTCGCTGTCTCGCTGCCGTGAGCTACTAAAACAACAACAACAACAACAACAACAAAACAAGACAGCGCGCGCCAGTGACTATTTCGAAACAGACACAGACATTTCCCCCATCCGAGTCTGTCTGTTATGGTCGACATCTTACGGAGACTTCACCATCACCACCACGATCCCAGAAAAGACATCGTATTATCTTAACACCTGGCCAAAAGGTTGGCCCCACTATTACTCCCGATCGGTTTGCCAACTCGTACAATGTCCCAGTCTGGATTTATGGTAGTGATAAATCGCGACTCACCAAACTTTAATCGACTTGGATCTTTTTTTGGGGGGGCGGGGGTTTAATATTGTCAGGCTCCTTTGCGGTCCAACCGTTTAATAAGGTGCCAGAACCACTGTTCACAATCCGGAAAGAGATAAATTGTTCTGTTGGCCTCATCTAAGCTGTTTTGACATTCGTGACGTAGTCCGCCACTCGCGAAGAAAAGTCTTAGTGTCATTTCAGTCTGATACAGAGGAGAAACGGCTTTTATTTAAGTGGAATCTTTAAAGAAAAAAAAGCAAAACGTTTTTGTTTTTCTTCCTTTCTGCTCTCGGCACATTATACATAAATCTCCTACCAGGACCTGAAGTGCATACATTCGTCTTTTCTTATCGGTAATCATTAGGCTAAATCTTTCGATCCTTAAAGGGAATTCAAACATGGTTTTACGATGTCACCATGGTAACACAGAATGTTTGCTTTTCGTCGCTTATCGCTGTGCGGAAATAGAATAAGCGGGCACCTAGAACGACTATTTGAAGCCATTTAGGGCTACTACATTCCTGGAATGTTGTAAGTATATTCATTTAAAAGGAAAGCAGATTTGACTTATTTTCTTTTTATTAGGTTTTTTTTATTTTTAAATACATTTTATTGTCTCTTCGTAAAATAGTAATTTAATAAACATTATCAACAGATTCTCGGAATGATAAATTGAATACCGTGAAAGTTCGTCCACTATTTACATGTCTGACCGTCTTCGTCGCTATAAAGTAAATGGCAGAAGTGGGAATTCATTTCCTCAGAACCCCCCCCTCCCCCGTGATACTGAAAGAAACACGGCAACTGAAATATTTCCCAATATCCCCGGCATTGATTAACTGCTTCCGCCGAAGCCAGTCAGACAATCGCCGCTAATATTTCCGCTGCACGAAGGTGTTGTGCGTCTGATAGATTTCCTACTCGAAGTGCAACGGCTGCACGCGGACGTCCTGGACGTGCGACAGCTGTCGCGCACAGCTCACGACCACCAACAACCTGTTTCCGGTTTTCGAAGCGTAGACTCCGCCAAGCCGATCCGATGCCCTGCAACAGCTCCTCCTGGTTCATAGTACATTGGACGGGTGCTCGGAGGAAACTAACGATGAAGGATGCGAAGGGAAGCCGTCGTGAGTTTGACGGCCGATAATTTTCACAGCCAAGTCAGACGTCCACGAACTGACATCTTTTGGATCGCCGGTACGAGCGGTTGGCAAAACGTCTGACCTAACTCGCTTGCAACCATCTATCGAGTGCGGTAGATTTTGAACAGCGGTGTGGATCGCCGTTCGTTAATGAGGCAAAACCGATTGTGCGGCTATTGATGAATGGCAAATCGCATTATTTACGTATCTGTGCTGCTGAACGCACTCATTGCCGCCATTGTTCAAGAGATCCCCGAAGGTTGTCGCTGTGTTCTATATGCACGGCGCTTGTTTTATACGCACAGAATCAGCATGTCTTTGAAAACGTGGAATCCAGTCGCTTCTTCCCTGGCCACGGAGATGTGAACTCCAGCGATACGGAAGCCTTTTGTTGGGCAACTAAGGGTAAAACGACTTGGACCAACCTCACAGTAGCTATTGAAGCACTATTGGCAAACTTTGTGGTGACCTCTGGACAATTCAATAGGTTCTCCGACCAATTTCTGAAGAATAATTGTAAATAATTATTCTACTGCACTGCGGTGTAGTAAAGAATGAATACACACGAGTAAAACCTGTGGTTATGGCAAAAATCTCTATGCGCCCGATCGAATTTAGTTACACCAGTGTATAACACTAAAAAGGGTCACTAGATACTATTCAGAATATGTTAATTACTTTAAATTTGAAGTTTCCCTTTGATTATATAGCTGGAGATTTTTTTTTAAAAACCAAATACTCCATTTTTAAAATAGAAAGAAAAATATGCGCTGATATTAATTTAATCTCACTAGAGACTGACTGCGTTGTAATTATACGATAGAAGTTTGTTTCTTTTTTTAATATTTGCTATTGTTTTCATCATCAATCCCTTGTCTTTTAACCACCGACTCGCATCCAGTTCAGTTTCGAAGGGTTCCAGCCGAGGAAAGCCAGGACAGCCCTGGCGGTAACTTTCTCTCCCTCTCCGCCCCCATCTCGACAAATTAGGCCAACACGAGACTTTTAGATGCGTGTTAAATTTTACACCGATTTTTTTTTCTTTTTTTTCTTATTGGAAACGACTCGTAACACCGACGCCAAACTGAATTTAATGCGCCAAGGAGCCGATAAATATTTTATTACGTAATGCATATGTTATTCTTTGATTCCCTTGAAATTTTGGTTAATTGGTTTACGTTTTATCCTGAACTAAGCAAAGATATTTTCGCACGTCATTGGTCGATCTGTTATCTTCACACTTTACTGTGGAAAAATGAATTTTTACGCCACAAAAACTATTTCCTGGCGGCTTGTATTTCTTTCCAAAATTGATTATTCTTCTACGTATCATTTAATGAATAAAAAAAAACAAAAAGTTAGCCGCAGTAATATATTTATGGAGTTTCCAACGATTAACACCACAAATATATGAATTTTGTCGATGATTCGTCTGAAAGCTAAACGGTATTCTGGAATACACATCAACAAAAAAGTATCTGTCGACGATGGTGTGAAATGTGTCATTATTGTGATTTTCTCTATATTTATATGGTAGACATTTTGTCAGCACATAACAGCGGGAATATCATTATATTGTATTTCGACTGCTAGGAAAAGGGGTCCGAGGTCGAAAGCTGGTATGGCCCGGTGCTGTTTCGCGAAGTGAAAACAAATTTAAATACTGTACTTATATACAATACTGGAAATAATTACCAAAACACACAGATGCGTACGAATGAGTAATTAAAACCGAGAGGAGTATATGTAATACATGCACAATTTATTATTATAGAATATATGCGAATACAAAATGAATACATTGTACAAGGCATTAGTATTTGGTGTGAGAAACTCTTTGCTCTATGTATGGCATAACAACTTGTTTTCATACTGCCAAACAGGTTATCAACGTATGTCCCTAAAATGTTGGTTCCAAATATCCTGTAGCAGTTTCCGCAACTCATCCAAGATGTTTGACTTTCTCAGTATCCATATAACCACGATTATTGTTCATACCAGGACTTTGGGCATCCAAGGACATCACTCTGCGTGTCCCATCCGTCTCCTTACGGTCTCATATAGGTTTTCACAACGTTGTCTGTACGCTTGAGAATCATTGTCATGTCGGAGGAAAAACTGCTGCCTGGCATCGTGGATGAGCGAACCTGCTTGTAACATTCGATTATGCAAATTGTTTATGCTTTTTGGTTGACCTGCAGCCCCACACCTTTATTTATCTAATGTCGTGCTTCACTCTAGCTGTTGTACTCTGATTGTTAATCCACTACCCGGTGCTTTTTCAAACGAACTGCTGATGACTATGGTCAAAATCTTCAAACTTGAAATCATCTGTAAAGAGCACCTTCTTCTTCAAGGTGTGGCCGTCCCACTGTCTCGTTTCTGCTGCCCATTAGATTCTTGCCCTGTAGTTGCTTCTAACCAAAGTTTTTTCTGGCATCTACACATCTAATGAGAGCACTTTATATCAATGTTTATCTTAATGTCCTCGAAGAAACGTTAAAACACCTACTTGCAGCTAGATCACTTGCGAAATCTCAACTGTCTCGTCAAAAGTCACGTAGAGATCACATCCTGAAGTACTTAACATCAATTTAGATAGGTGGCGCTCTTTACCTTAACCGCATCAATGGTCAGCAGTACTAGTTTCACGTATCCTCAGAGTCTTGTCAAAATAATAAAGTCGAGCTGCAATCTGCTGGACGGAGTAGCCTTCACTGACCAAAACTTTGATATCTACACTCTCGTCATATGATATTTCCTTTTCCAGGAGCAATAGTACCACTTACAATGACATCACTGCCTATACTTTTACAGCCTTTCTGCACTTTCTGATTGCTTACATGACAGCCAATAATAGTGTCCTATATCAACACGTGACTGAACGGATTTCATTTTATACACGTGAAAGGCGATTCTGTCATGTGCTATCGGCAACTTAAGCCCAGTTTTTTTCCTTTCCATAATTATCTCAAATACCAGCAAGGGAGAGTTTCGTCAACCTATCTGATATGAAATCCAATTATAAATTTACTTTTCTTTAATAGTTTGCCTATCATTAATTTAAAACATTTTTTCCTTTCTTTCAGCGGCAGCCACGTTCGCCCAGATTTGTGGCAAGTCAGTGTAATCACTGTCGAGACGAGTGAAAGGCAGTGAATAGAAATTGTACCGCAATACATCCACTTTTGAAAATATCACCGGGACGTGGTATTCCCGTGTGGTTAACATTATTTAACCGTAGGTTCTGGTGAACAGCAGGAATTCGTGCGATCTAAGGCCAAATCGATACGCACGTACAGCAGTCTTTGTGAAAGATACTGACATTTTCGAAAAGTGCCTATCAGCAGATCTTGGGCGTATTAATTTACAGCAAAAATGGCTCGGAGGCATGTCGGGTATTATTTCGCTGCCATTAAACTGATGAGTGAAATATCCCATTTCTACTACTGGCTCCTAGACATTGTAAGACTTAACAACGATAATAATAATAATAATAATAATAATAATAATAATAATAATAATAATAATAATAATAATAATAATAATAATATAATAATAATAATAATAATAATAATAATAATAATAATAATAATAATAAAATAATAATAATAATAATATAATAATAATAATAATCATAATAATAATAATAATAATAATAATAATAATAATAAGTGATGCCTCATAACAGTTGTTTGCGATCTAGTATGGCAATTTGCTAAAATATAATCATTGAAGAATTAAATAAATCCATCTCTAATAAATTCCAAAGATGTATTTCAAGAGACTTTTACCATTCAAGCAAGATTCCATAATAATAGATGTCTTCCTCAAATTCCTGGCCCAACATTCCAGCCGAAACCCAGCCACTCGAGTAGTAATTTTACTAGTCGTAGCCAACCAAAATCAGCAGTGAAAGTAACGGTGGTTCTAAACAAAAGAAAATTATACCCCGCCAACAAACGCACCTTGGGTTTTTCGGTTGAGATTTTATCAATTACTAAAAAAAATACGGAACACTCACATCAAAAACAAAAAAAAGGTAAGAAGGATTAAAGCCGAAATCAGCTGACAAAATGAACAGTAGAGTACGAATTGTAAGTGGGTGGATTAACGATAATCGTAGGAGAGAGAGAGAAATATGACGTCAGTACAGAGAGAGATGATCTAATCACAGAGATGGATGATGTCAACACAAAGATAGATGACATCAACACACAGACAGAGAGATAGAGAAATGTGACGTCAGTACAGAGAAAGATGACGTTAACACAGAGATGGATGATGTCAACACAAAGATAGATGACGTCAACACATAGACAGAGAGATAGAGAAATGTGACGTCAGTACAGAGAAAGATGACGTTATCGCAGAGATGGATGATGTCAACACAAAGATAGATGACGTCAACACACAGACAGAGAGATAGAGAAATGTGACGTCAGTACAGAGAAAGATGATCTAATCACAGAGATGGAAGATGTCAACACAAAGATAGATGACGTCAACACACAGACAGAGAGATAGAGAAATGTGACGTCAGTACAGAGACAGATGATCTAATCACAGAGATGGATGACGTCAACACACAGACAGACACACAGAGAGAAACTTCTTGTAGAAATCAAGGAGGGCCAGGAAAGGAAACAAAAACTGGCCATTTAACGCAGTTTTAAGATTTCTAATAATAATTTTAAAAAAAAAATCAGACACCTTAAACCGTCAGTTTCGATTCTCTGTTTATTAAATAGCCTTTCTTCGGGAGTTTTTTTTTTTTTTCTTCTTCAGCTATGGCTGTTATTAATTTTCATGCTCACTATTCGCGCACGATTACCGGATGGCCCCTTTACGGGGATGGGAGAGATTCCCCCTCAGCGCCGCGTCGCCTCACCTTGCCTGACATCGAGAGAACGCCCGCGACCGCCAGCGCCTTGCGGCACCCCCCCTCGAGCCGATTTTATCGCCTAACACAACGAGAGCACCACCCCCCAAAGAAGAATCAGTGCGCAAGTCCGTCCGCCGCCGTCGTCAATAGTAGCTAACACTCGCTGTACACTTGCGACAACAGTTCCCATCAGCGCAAAAAAAAAAAACACCGCTTAAGTAACAAAAGAGACCAAAATTTCACGGTTCTTGTCTCCCCTTGTCGCCGAACGAAGACGCGGATCCATTTGCGACGCTGTTCCAGACCCGCAATAAAAGACGAAACGATTCGTCGCGCTAATTTTTACAGAAATTAAACTGCGCTTCAAGTTAATTCCATCACGTGCGGGGTGGGTGGTGGGTGCTGTTGTTTTTTAAAACCTGTTTTATTAGAACAAGTCTCGCGTTAGGCAGCCGCGCAAAACGGGGAGCTCATTCGTGTCCCTTTATTAAAAAAAAAACCAACAACACGAAATTAAATTACGAAGATTTACATTCAAACTCTTCGGCCTCCGAGTGCATTGTTCGCTCACAGCTCATTAGAGTTGCCGGCCGGGCTACGTTCCCTCCCCCCACAGCTTTCTCTGTACTGACGTCATATCCCTCTCTCTCTGTAGTGACGTCATGTCTCTCTGTACTGACGTCATATCCCTCTCTCTCTGTAGTGACGCCATATCTCTCTCTGTACTGACGCCATATCTCTCTCTGTAGTGACGTCATATATCTCTCTGTAGTGACGTCATATCTCTCTCTGTAGTGACGTCATATCTCTCTCTGTAGTGATGCCATAACTCTCTCTCTCTCTCTATCTGTGGCGTAAATTTTCTCCTGGGACCGGCCCATCACCATAAATCGGAGGCACTTTAAATACATCAGCCCTCGCCGCACACCCGCGTTTGTATGCGTTTCCCTCCACCTCTTCTCCCCGCACGCCCTCTTTAAGAAACGAATTTTAGTTTTCGTTCTTGTTTGGGACACGTGGCTCCGGCCCCTCTTTTTTTTTTTTTTTTAACCCCGAGGCAACCAACATTAAGCAGCAGCAGGCTCTTCCGCTTCATCTCCCTGCCCAAGGAAGCGATAAAAATACCATAAAATCCGCACGTTTCTCGTGATGACTATTATCTTTACGTGGTTAGGTTCCTTTTACAAGGGAGGTAACCGCACCTGATCAAAAACAAAAAAAAATGTTATATTTAATTTATCTTGACCTTCTGGAAGAAAACAAAACAAAAAAAAAACGATTTCATTTGCAACAGGATTTAATTATTACGCGGTTACGTTCCTTTCGCAGGGGAGGTAACCGAAACTGAAAAAAACAAAAACAAAAAATGTTATATTTAATTTATTGTGAGCTACTGGAAGAAAACAAACAAAAAAAAACCGATTTCATTAGCAACAGGGCTGAATTATTACGCGGTTACGTTCCTTTCCTAGGGGAGGTAACCGAATCTGAAAAAAACAAAAACAAAAAATGTTATATTAAAGCCGCTTCATTTTGGATTTTTGTGAGGCGTAGCTTAAAAAAAAAAATTCGTTTATCGTTGGAATATTAACAGTGACTACGAAGGAGATAAAAATAAAATAATCGTAATATATTTATTTACAATGAAGATGCGAAGCTGTACCACGGTATCCCTGCCTACCGAGTCACCAGAACATGGATATTCGAGCCCGCAAGAGAAGGAAGCACCTGGATTTTATTTACTGAAAAACCAGAACGTGCGAAACGGAAGTTTGGCGGTGAGCTGACCGAAACCGTCCTCAATCTCTGGCTGATGTTCTTTGCATGGAATGTAATGGAGCTTCTGGAAGTCTCTTTGCTGGGTGTGTCACGATGAAACCGCTCGTGTCCAGGTAAAGTTCTTCCCTGTTTGGGCGCACGAGTAACCACTTCACGGGCTCTCCGCGCTAATACAAGTGTCGGACCGCATGCGGATTATCCCGGATTACTGCAGTCAGGTAGCAAATTAAAAAAAAGAAAACAATACTACCCGAAGTAAATGCCATCTGAATGTTGGGAAATGCGTATTTACGGAGAAAGCCAGAATAATGGACCACGAGCGTCACTTTAACTTCGTAAATCGCATTTGGTTACACGCTGTCTTCAAGCTGACAGGAAGTTAGCAACGTGTCGGAATTTATTAGATTTCGTTTCTCTTCTGAAAGCCGACGGCTTATTGAACGCTTAATTCTGAAGCGGCCCTAAAGAGCTAACAAGGCAGACAAAGCTGATACTCAGTGGACTCAACGTTTGGGCAAAATATTGTGAAAAAGTAACATTCTAATATTAAGAGACGTAGGCGAAATGAATATTAACTTTCAGTTCTTGAAGAGGGAATAAACGTTTTCCGCCTTCACGGTATTTAAAGATTACAAAGTTGGTTATTGCTGAAGGGATTAGTGCTAGCTAGCAATGCCTGTTCTGCCATATTAACCTGGGTCCCCCGTCATAAATGAACGCATCCAGCCAGCATTTACATATTTATGTATGTGCTGGACGTCTACGTGGGCAGATAACCAAAGAGCGCTATCTACCACTGAGTCGAAAACAGACGGATCCAGTGATGTTTCTCCGGTTATAGACCGTCCGGAATCTGGCCAAATTATTTAACAACAGATTTTGAAAATCTATGCATTCCTTGTGCATGGTTGGGGGGAGGAGGCAGTATTACCGTGAAGTTCAAGGAGGTGAATGTCAGTTCCGCGGCAAACGAACGGTTAGGTCTACGGGGAGCGGGACTCGTACTAGAAGAGAATCGCTTCCCCCGTCTACTGGGAATAAAGCGCGTCAGGGTGTCGGGTTCGAAGACGCTGTCGGCCAAGACCTCACACGTGGTTGCAGACGGAGACATTCATTCGGTCCATCGATAAGTACGGAGGCGGGGACGTCAAAGTAAGAGCTGCAGATGCGGGCATATGGCGTAGAAGGGATGGGCTCACCTCTGCCGGATACCGTATCGTTTTAAAGTCACGTTTTTATTGTTGAACTTGATGCCCGTATTCTTCAGCAAGACGACGGTACGCGCCCTTCCCTGGCCCGCTCTAACGAACCAAGCACCTGTTATGGCGTCTGGTTTATAAGCTCACGCATGTCTCGGTTAATATGATAGAATTTGTAAAAGAAAAAAAAAAAGGCAATATAGGGAAATTTGAACCACATGACATTTGTTGATTCAGTGCCTGGAAAAGACAGACAGTTGGAATGGCCCTGCCGGGTACTAACATCCGAGAAGTTATCTCCCTTGCTCGTCTTTATTTGCCGTCTTCCGTAACAAACTGACATAATGCGATAGCAGCAGGCGATTGGTACAAAACTAACAAGCATTTAATTCTTGTGTACCCCTCAATGATCAACTACCTAAAGACAATCCAAACATAAGGAATAAAAGAAGTTCTATTATATAGAAATTCTAGACATGCAATCCTTAACTTATATTTAAAAATCGCGTCATACACATTTCACAAAATGTTTATGTATTAATTTTAAGCGGAAGCGCAACTGAATGTGTTTAATTTAATTTAATAGCATAAACTAGGGGTGGATAGACTGATAATATATAAATGGATGCGTTTCTTTTTCAAGATGGGTTTTTTTTAAAAAAATTTTTTTAACAGAAATAGTATTACAAAGAGTTTAGTTCTTTCGACAGAATGAACATTAACAATTCGGTCTCATGTTCGGAGAAAACTAGCGCTAAAGCATCTTGGCTAAATCTGCGTATTGTTATGGCCACATTATCATCCATTATAATAATCTATACTGAACTGGAAGATACATTTCAGTTAACAACCGTCAAAATGGAAAAGCAGCGTCTCTCTCTCTCTCCTCTCTCTCTCTCTCTCCTCTCTCTCTCTCTCTCTCTGTATACTGACGTAATCTCTCTCTGTATTGACGTCATATATCTCTCTCTCTCTCTCTTACTCCCTCTCTTCTCTCTCCATCACCCTCCTCTCTCTCTCTCTGTATACTGACGTAATCTCTCTCTGTATTGACGTCATATCTCTCTCTCTCTCTCTCTTACTCCCTCTCTTCTCTCTCCATCACCCTCCTCTCTCTCTCTCTGTATACTGACGTAATCTCTCTCTGTATTGACGTCATATCTCTCTCTCTCTCTCTCTTACTCCCTCTCTTCTCTCTCCATCACCCTCCTCTCTCTCTCTCTGTATACTGACGTAATCTCTCTCTGTATTGACGTCATATCTCTCTCTCTCTCTCTCTCTGTATACTGACGTAATCTCTCTCTGTATTGACGTCATATCTCTCTCTCTCTCTGTATACTGACGTAATCTCTCTCTGTATTGACGTCATATCTCTCTCTCTGTATACTGACGTAATCTCTCTCTGTATTGACGTCATATCTCTCTCTCTCTCTCTTACTCCCTCTCTTCGCTCTCCATCACCCTTCTCTCTCTCTCTCCTCTTACTCCCTCTCTTCGCTCTCCATCACCCTTCTCTCTCTCTCTCTCTCTCTCTCTCTCTCTCTCTCTCTCTCTCTCTCTCTCTCTCTCTCTCTCTCCTCTCTTCGCTCTCCATCACCCTTCTCTCTCTCTCTCGAAAATGAAATTAGTGATTTGTTATTTTTGGCCGTCAAACAATTAGAACAACACAGGGATATTGTTGCTGGGTTTTTTTTTTCTCTTTCTATTAAACGGCAATGCACAGATAAGTACAACTGATGGAATCGGCGCCAAAAGGATGGAATTGGAAAATGTTGATTTTACAAAGCATAGTTACCGACTATCTTTAACAGCTATTATCACACCGGTTTTGATTTCGTGCCTGACTGCAGCTATTTTTCTAACAGAGAAACAGACGGAAACAGTTTTTCGTTGATCGACAGCGGAAACAAGGTAATTCCCAGGACTGTTACAGAGGGTTCCGGGGCTCAAACGGCAAAATGATGGAAAAAAAACTCACTTGGCTGAAAAATCACCCGTCGAGTAACAATGCGATTTCTAAGTGAAAGCGGAGGCTTCATCCGGTTTAATTGGACGGAACGATAACCTAAGCACAGCGAACCTGGCGATTCAATTCAGCCAATTACCAAGCAAAACGATCATCGTGACAAAATGCAGCCATTGTGCCAGTCGGGAACTGCGATTGCCGGTGTCGGTTACTCTACTCTCTTCGGTAAATCTACGAGTTCCAGTCTTAATTATCACTGACTCTAAAGGGGTCTACTTTCTTTTGAGATGTCGGTAATTTTATTACGACTGGAAGAATCGCGGAATCGTGGAAACGGATTTCAGATTCATCGAAAGAGGAAGGGAACAGGCAATGAGGATTTTAAAATTAATGGCTGCTTTCCATGCAGATGGGTGGACAAAACATACATCTTCTCCACAAACCGATTCCCGCCTGAAGAATAAACCGTAAAAAATGATGCTTTTATTTATCCTACGTTTTCCAGGTTTCAGCCTCATCTTGGCAAATCACCCCGAGAATGGCGGAGCATTTCCACGCTGGTCCATAACTGCTGAGACACGCAGAGTCTGTTCCGTAGCTAAGCGACGGGAAGGAGGATCAGTAGACTTCGGTTTGCGGAAGAGATCGGAGGGCGGTCGGGGAGAAGAGCGAAAACCCTAGAACCTTTAACCGGATGGGCGTGTTCCCTTAGAATTCGCTGGACAGACTCTCCCGGACTTGGCGGCAATGGTCGCCGGACCTGGAACGGTAAGGGACAGTCGTATACACTGGCCTCGCCAACTATGTCGCGTACATTCAACTAACCCGAACAAGAATCGGTCGGTGGTGTATACTGATGGATTTCGTCTTCTTCCAGAATCATTAAGTAAACTTTTTGTTGTTGTTACAAAAGCTCTCATTTCCATGCCGTAGATAGATATGCAGTACAAGAGCAAAGACCCGAAGCTGAAGCCTACAAACAGCGCAACGTGACCGGGTCTCTTAAGAATTCTCTCAGTTTGCTTCCCATGTACCAAACTCTATTAAAAGAGCCACATATTATTTCTTCACTTCTTTCCCACCCACCCTCCCACCTCCCAGATCAGTCGACTGATTTAATTTTCAACAATTTACTTATCTAATGGAATTTGCTAGTCTTCCAAGCCTCCTTCCTTGAAACTAAATTAGAGACGGCAGCTGATGTCTATTGATGTAGAGCAAAAGCACTTTACGGCTGCAGATTACCACGAGTTCCTGTGCGTAATTAAATTTTTTTAAAGCCAGAAAATCAGATTGGTATTTCAAAAATTAATTAATGCCTTCTCTTACAATTCTTTTTTTGAAGTCCAATAAGCCTCTATTAATCTTTAGCGCACGTTTCGACAGTAGTGTCTTATTATTTATATATAAATATATATTTTAACGGTATATATATATTCAATTTCACCTTGTATTACCCTGTTTGGGGGTTTACATTCACAGCAACAGCGGATGCTTATATACGCAAAGATAAAACAGCTGAAAGGTTAACAGACATTTTCTTGGCACATCGAGTTTGCCGTCGCCTCATCATCAGTTCTCAGATACCAATCCCAAAACATGGGACAGGAGCTGCCTCTAATTCCTGAAGAAGGAAAAAAACCCATCATGCTGCACGAAGCATCAGTCGCCCGGTTAAATACGAAAGAAGTAACGGTCGCTAAAGGCGCCTGGACGCGAAGCTGCAATCGCGGCGGTTTTTTCGAGGCTAATACAATGATGTCACGTTCACCTGACATTCAGAGGAGAGAGGCTGCAATATCGCCGCGCGCTCAGGGGCTGCCGGTTACGTCTTTTAAACGCCTGCGGGAATCCGTCCGAAGCTGCCACATCGACAACGTAGCATCATCACCCGCCGGTCTCAGCCGGATGTTCTTAAGCGCATGTACAGGCCGCCCGGTTCCAATAATATCAAGGTCAAAGAATCTGGTTTTAAATGCGACGGAAGGGAATAGTTAGCAGGAAAAACCGTTTCCGCTGAACAGGGTCGGTGATCAGATCGCTTTGCCCGTGTACACATCGTTGACCAATTTGGTAGGAGATGCGGTCTGTTAATAGGGAAGCGGTGGCCTACAATCGCCCCACCCCACTCGCAGACAGACAGCGAAATCTCCACACGTACGTAAAAAATCCGGCGGCAATTGCGCAGACAGAGATAAGATCACACAGCGCCGAGTCATCTCCTTCCCGTTGTTTCATAATTCGATGTTCCAATAAGGTAACGCTCTGCCTCCTGGCACCAAAGAGTCTCCCGGGTGGGAGTGGAGGGCTTTCCTCTGTACGCTACCAACACTACACCGATGCGCTGGCCTGACCATCTTATTCGGTAGACAGGAGCCAATCGACCGTCTTTGGGAGTCGAGTCTGATCGTCGGGTCGCCCAGCCCGGTGTCTCAGACCCGCCGGTGAAGGAGCCTGTGTCCGGACCCCGCCCATCTCAACGCATTTCCAGCGCCCGAGGGTCTTCTGCTACCAGAACACAGAGAAACCGCTAGGAATCCGCAACAACGGCGGCCATTCGCCTCCACCTATCAACCTTCTAGATCTGTTTCTCTGTTCTTCGCAACTGGTTGCATCTCGACGTCCCACCCCTCAGCAGTATTTCATCACCACCCCCACCCGCTTCATTGTCTTTTATCGCTCGAGGAGATCCACTTACCATAACATTTCAAAAGATAACAGGAGTCGGGGGGGGTGAGAAAGCTCGTCGAAGTCCTTCAATCCGAGCGCGAAAAACAACACAAAAAGCCGTGCTGTCGTTAAATGATTTCGCAGAACGGCCAGCGGAATCAGCTGATTATAACCAGATAGCAGATATTATTCATAAAAAGTTACCGTTCTGCGGAATATTTTAATTAAGATTTTATATCTTCACGACGATAAGAGGCGGCGCTGCGCGCTCCTCTGATGGTTGACGTGGATTGGAGCGGAATTCGCGTTGGGAAAATATATTTTTTTTTTTTTTTTGTCCTCGAAAAATTTGAATTCGCGAATATGAAGCCGACAGTTAAAAAAAAAAAAAATTAAACTGAAATAACTGATAGACCGTTAACCCTCACCCGTCGAGAATGGTGCCAGTGCCTTGCGGAAGCTTGGTTTATATATCCTTGTCACCAAAACCATTAATTATATTACAATTAAAGTGAAACTGTCGAGAATTATGCTACTACCAGAGTTTCGACATTTTTACCTGTAAGATTTCTGTTTTCTTAAATTAACTTGATAAAATTCATAGCTGGTAAACATTGGACGAAAGTAATCCTTACTATATACCTTTATTGACTGGCATAACAAAGCTAGAATTCCGTTTTTACGTGCCTTTTTGGAATTAATGAGAGCAGATATCATATAATGACATTTAGGTCTGCTTGTGTGTCAGCCATTAAAGATACAGTACAGATTGCCATTGCAAGTAACGACATCTATTTATGTTATCTATATTGTAGTTTGTTTTAAACTTCAACTATAACCCTGCGTTGTCAATGTGGTGTGGTGTGTCCCACCCAGCCACGCCCCATCTCTCTGTACTGACGTCATGCATCTCCCTCTCTCTTTAATGACGTCATACATTTCTATGCTGACGTCGTATTTCAAGTGACGCCATCTCTTTCTGTGTTGAGGTAATATCTCGATCCATCTCAAGAAATGTCCTCAGTCTTTCTTTGGTAATCAGCCTGATGATAGAATATATGTACATCGCTTCTCCGAACCCTGTGTCTGGTACCATGTCCATATTTCCATCCCTTGGCCGGGGACCTCATGGTTGACCACATGGCTGTTGGCTTCAGCTGGGCTGCGATTCCGCCCTCGTCTGGGCAAGCTCCGCCAACTCTTCAGACAGTGCGCGGAAATACTCTCATCGATACCTCCGTTATAATAGATAATCAGTTTTTTTTAAAGAAATAACACTTGTAATAGATTCAGACAGTTATGGATGCCATTTGATGGCATCGAGATTAACACCGTACCTATTTATTACGCAAGGTGTCCCCATATTTAGCATTTGTCTTTTTTGCTGCGCTGTTCGCTTTCTTACTACGATCATCTCCGATGTTGCTTCAGGCGAACGTTCTTAGCGGAGCATTAACTAGGTGACAGTGTCAGAAACACGTGTCCCGTACGCTTGGCTACCATCTTTGATGTTTAAATCGCTTTCATTTCCATTAGCATCACGGTAAAATGTAATAAAGAACAGGAAACCTTAGAAAAATATGTAAGATCTCTCTCTTCTCTTTTGACACACGAAGTCAAACTGAGCGCAAATTTTTTTTTTTTTTTCTGTTTTTGTTAAACAATTTCTCTCCAGCCGGCGGATAATCGATGATAGGTCAGGGTGTTGTATCACGAAATGTCAACGACAGGCGCGAGTGTTCATCCAAACGTCTTGTGTTCTCGATCTCCCCACCGTTCAATATTGACTGATCTACGACTGCAATTAATTTTCAGCATTAACACCTTAGAGATAAAAGAGGGCAGAGACGGCGCAATCGAGAGTTATCGGTGCTGACCTATATACATATATATATATATATATATTTTATGAAGACGCGATAGTCCTGAAGTGGCAATAGAACTCTTTCCACTTGAGTGGTTCAACCTGTGGATTTAATACCGAAACGCGAACGAAGAGAACACAGCCGTGTTCTGTCCGCATTCCGGCTGATCCACACGATTAAAACAACCCGGCTGCCATCGTCTCTAGTTTTCTGGAAAGCACCATTTCTTGAAACTTGAGATTCGTGCAAGGAAACTCAGTTTGACGACCCGATGCAACTCCCGGAGTTTTCCATTTAAAAATGTTTCATCTAACTAATTTTTCTAAACCAGTATACGGATGTATGTAGCGGATTTTTCAAATTAAAAATCAAACTAAAGGGGCTAAACCAAAGATTATTAATACATGTTTGGTTATTACAAGGCACGATGTCTTCCTACTAGGTCTGTTTCCAGATGCGGGATTATTTGAATTTTTGCAATCGTCATACCTGATGATCCAGCCAATGAACTTTAAAGTCATCGGTCATTTTTCACTAAGATCTCGGCGTCATCACGCTTCCACGTTTTATAAAAATATCCACTTATGCAACGAGGTAAAACAAACTACATTAATGGAAGAAATTGATTCCTGCTGCACATATTCAGTCACACAAATAGCCTATGTACACATGAAGAGAGTTGGGGGGGGGCGAGAGAAAGACTCCCCTGATAGTTCTATTGTGTCATTCGAGTTCGATATACATCTCCTATCGGACAAACTAAAGGCTGAACTTGATAAAAAATCAAAAAAAAATATCACTGGTCTGTGTGATGTTTTTGAGCCATAACATTTGCAGAAACCTACTTTGGTTGCCAGGCGGTTCTTAGAAGGGATCAAACCCGTAAAAGCAATACAGTACAGCATGTCGAGCAGCTAATGTGAAACAGTGACCTAAGCCACAGACACGTGGGTGTCGACAGTATTCTGTCGGGGCTAGCCCGTGGGCATCACTGAGGTCTGACCTAACCAGAACTTCCTGAAACGGGCAAATAAAGTAACATACGCTCGGTTTATAGTAGTGCACCGTTTCATACCCACCGTCCCACTCGTGTCAGGTTATGCATGATAACTGGTTAACGTACGTATTTCATCTAACGCATCACATTTACAGGGCACAACATACACCGGGTAGCAAAAGTACAAACATACTCGACAGAATTCTTCTTAGAGCTACATTTTCGGCTGCATAACAACGGATGTGTGGAGGGTGGGTGGGGGGGGAAATACTTTCCTTTTATTGACTCGTATTAGTATCTGTAACACTTGACAAAATCGAAACGTGTAACGATGCGATTTAATTAGCCGATCGTTCCGAGCTGGGCACAGGTGCGGAGTATTCTTTGGGAAAATGTATCAGATTGGGCTGATCGGACTCGCTTTAAGCTTTAGATATCGCGTAGCTAATTAAAAGTGAAAGTCGGACTTGTAAACAGTTAAAAGAAAAAAAATATATATACATTATGAAGTGGAAAATTCAATTTTATTGACTTTCATAAAAACTCCTCTAAAGTGGTGCGTTGTTCGACTTGCTCCAGGAATATCTTCAGTGCCCGATGTTTCCGGAGAAGCGGGGCGCGAAATGGAGGAGAAACCGAAAGTATGCGCCCGGAGACCGCCATCGAGTCCTTCCTCTCTTTTTCTTTTGTTGCTGTCGTTGTTCCCTCTCATGGAATTCTCCGAGGTTTTATTCTCGCCACAACAACACTCCCTGCGCACTGCGGTAAGCCGTTTAAATAAAGGCGTTTTCAAACCCATTAGAATACTGCTTATTAATCCGAACAGATGCTTTTAATCCGTTTAAGCAAAACTAGTATTGATTTCGATGCATCTGAACTCATTTTCATCATAATTGAAATGTCAGTGGCTTATTCTCCTGGCTTGCTGCTAACGGAGGCTGCAATTTTCGCATGAAAACAAGAATATTAATTTAAAAGAGTGCGTTAATAATTACTTTTATCCAGCGATTATTGATCTGTACTATTGACACGAGAATCCATAGCCGCTTCCGCACAGTACTGTTTTGTTCCACCCCTGCATGCCCAGGCCACAGGGTCAGGAGCAAGCGACAGAAGTATATTACGACAACCGACGGCGGATTACGACGTTTGCATCCGGTCCGCTGCACCGGGATTCTAGCGCGAGCATCTGTCTCCTCTCACCTGACTCGCCCGCAATACCCGCGCTTCGGACTTCAAAACTCGTCCGTTCAGCGCTAGAATTCCCACAGGCCAGCAGGACATTAGTCTATCACCATTTCCTGCGTATTAATTTCCTTACATATGTCTTTTTTTTGTTTGTTTAAAATTTATTTCTAAATAAGCCGCTTTCTGCTATGTGTGTGTGTGTGTGTGTGGTTTGCGCGTGCGCAAAAAAATACCAGGTAAATCAACATGAAATGTGAGTATATAATTTACATAAAAAAAGCATTTTCAGTTTATTGTTTTTTTAAAAAAGCAGATAAATTCAATGCATCGTAATTTATTTTCATTTTTTTTTTTTGAATTTGTGCTAACCCTGCTGTATTTCAGTAACTGTGCTCGACAATGATCACAGTTCTGGTGTCTTCTGTGTTGTTTTTTTTTTTTGTTTTTTTTTTTAAATAATTATAAACATCCCGCCTTTCGGTTTGGACAGCGTTATTGGTTCCGGATTTAATGCGAAACGACAAAGAAATTGTCGAGCGAAGCGCCCCCATGCGCGAACACGCCGAAGTGCTCGCGCGATGTTGAAAACACGACGGTCACGTGACGAAAAGGAAAGGAACGGTGTTTGAAAACACGACGGTCACGTGACGAAAAGGAAAGGAACGGTGTTTGAAAACACGACGGTCACGTGACGAAAAGGAAAGGAAAGGAACGGTGTTTGAAAACACGACGGTCACGTGACGAAAAGGAAAGGAACGGTGTTTGAAAACACGACGGTCACGTGACGAAAAGGAAAGGAAAGGAAAAAAAAAACAAAACTGTGAAGAAACACGTGACCTTGACGTATAACCCCCCCACCACCCCTCCTTCGCCCGAGGAGGAGGGGGAGAAGCAGCGGCGGCGCGCCCGGTAACGACTGTTCTGCGATGTGTCAGGGAATAACTGCGAGCAATTTCTGGAAGGAAAAAAAAATGCGAAAAAGAACACTGGCGCCCTGTTAATCTACTGTTTTAAAAGAAAAAAAAAGAGGTTTAAAAATTGTTATTTGGGCAGGTGGTTTTTCCCGAAGAGTTATGCAAATTTTTTTTTTTTTTAAAAAAAAGAAGAAAACGTTTAAACGAGAAAGATTTTACAAAAGAGGAAGGTTAAAACTAAATTAGCGTAGACCAGTTTAAGCGTCGCCACAGAAAGGATTTATGGATTTTAAACTTTAAAAAAAAAAAAAAAAAACTTCCGTGTTAATTTCAGAGCAGACTCGCATCCCACCCACCTTTTACACCAACACGTGGCTTCCAGCATCTAAACAAATCATTTTTTTTTATATAAACAATGGAAAATATATTAGTATCGGATTCCGGAATCGAAATCAATACTGACGTTCACAAAAAATAAAGAGGAAAAGCGAGTATTATAAAATATAATAAATTCGAGTTTGTTATTTTTTAAACTATACAATTTTTTTTAAAAAATGTATTTATACAATTTTCAACGCTCTTAAGGGAACGAACTTAGGTTTGTTTTCCTTGCTTTCAAGAACGACAACCCAGACACGTTTGTTACAACTTCCTTAATGGTATCTATCAGACGACAATGGAATCAAGCACCTCTTGCTTGTGTTAGAGATTTACATTAGCTGCGCCACGATCACAGGGGTAACATCAAACGGAACAGCACTCGGACTTTCCTACAAGAATTCATGGAAAAAAGAGGTCGCATTATAGATGAGGCTGTAACCGACGTCATGTGATTACGTTATAGACGAAACGATAATCAGTCTCATATGATTACATAGATTAGGCATCAACCTCATATGATTATATATAGAAGAGGCTGTAATCGACGTCATGTGATTACGTTATGGACGGGGCTGTAATCAACGTCATGTGATTACGTTATAGACGAGGCTGTAATCGACGTCATGTGATTACGTTATAAACGAGGCTGTAATCGACGTCATGTGATTACGTTATAGACGAGGCTGTAATCGACCTCATGTGATTACGTTATAGACGAGGCTGTAACCGACGTCATGTGATTACGTTATAGACGAGGCTGTAACCGACGTCATGTGATTATGTTAGCGATGAGGCTGTAATCGACGTCATGTGATTACGTTATAGACGAGGCTGTAATCAACGTCATGTGATTACGTTATGGACGGAGCTGTAATCAACGTCATGTGATTACGTTATAGACGAGGCTGTAATCAACGTCATGTGATTACGTTATAGATGAGGCTGTAACCGACGTCATGTGATTACGTTATAGACGAGGCTGTAATCAACGTCATGTGATTACGTTATAGATGAGGCTGTAACCGACGTCATGTGATTACGTTATAGACGAGGCTGTAATCGACGTCATGTGATTACGTTATAGACGAGGCTGTAATCGACGTCATGTGATTACGTTATAGACGAGGCTGTAATCAACGTCATGTGATTACGTTATAGATGAGGCTGTAACCGACGTCATGTGATTACGTTATAGACGAGGCTGTAATCAACGTCATGTGATTACGTTATAGATGAGGCTGTAACCGACGTCATGTGATTACGTTATAGACGAGGCTGTAATCGACGTCATGTGATTACGTTATAGACGAGGCTGTAATCGACGTCATGTGATTACGTTATAGACGAGGCTGTAATCAACGTCATATCCTGCGAACTAAAACCATATGACGTCGATTTACTGCTTCATCTATACGTTTGCTAAGAGATTAGCGGCGCTGTAACAATCAACCTCGGTAATATATTCTGTTCATTTGATACCATTCCTAACGTGTAATCAGGCGGAATTGGAAAATTACGAAATCAAAAATGCAGCGAATTTAACGCAACAAAACTACTATAGAGGAGAAATAAATTCATTTCGTGGCAAGTAGGCGGTCGGAACATGCGATAGGACAAGGAGAGAAGTTATTTAGCAGAGATATTTAGATAAATAATCGAAGAGATCTATTAATTTTAGTTTCTCTGAGATTAATGAAATCCTTTAAAAAAAAAAATAATGTATTGTACCAAAGATACATCGTTTTGTTTGTTTGGTTTGTGATATTAAATTTTGTTTGTAGATGGCAAACAAAGAACGTCTGTAGACGCGTTACTTCAATTAATAAATGTGATATTATGGCAGAGTTTTGGTCCGAGATGTATTTAAATATTAGAAAGTGTCCAACGTCGGTCTTTTCAGAATGTTCCTTGATATCAGCTGTTTAATTATCAAGCAACGTGAAAACAGTATTGAGTTTGTTTTTGTTTTTTTTTTTTAATTTAGACTTTAGATTTTTTTTTTTTTTTAGGTTTTCAAAATCGAACGAAAGTCGTCTTTTTTTACGTTCAGTTGTTGTTAGTCTCCAGCATCCGCTTCTTCTAAAGTTTCTAACGCAAGTGAGAATTTTCACTCCTTCCCCGGTCTGGAACTTCCTCCGCATTTGTTTTCAGCGTCTCTGCCACAGACAGGACGCTGTTTGGATAAGAAACTTAATGAGATGTTTTGCTTTATTGTCTTACCTAGACGCGAACGCCGTACTAACTATTGACACCAGCCCTTTCTGGAATCGAATTCCTCCTAATCCCCCCTCCCGTTTGTTTTTCCGGTGCCATTTCGACGCTTCGCGGCCCTCTTAAGACATTGGAAGCGAAGCGCGGCTGCGCCGACGACGGTAGGAGACGCCAGACCCTGTAACGTGGCACTGCATTTATTAGATTGCCTGTGTAGAGGTTCCAAGAACAAAGCACCCACCGGCAAATGGTCTCATTTACCAAGGTTAAATAATAAGGCCGCTCACTGAAAAAAGAATTAGGTACAGTACATTGAAACAAACCGTCCATTACCAGACGTTGGCCAAGTCTTTGGATATGGTTTCAAAACGCACGTGTATAAGACACGTGTTTATATAAATATGTCTGCGCCTATGAATGCATTTAAAACTCTAATAAACAGTGAAAGAATATTTTATAAATGAAAATAAAAGAGATTATTTTCTAAATGAAAAGTAAGATGAAAATGTATAGATTAGAAAATTTAAATTTAAATACAAAATTCATTATCCCTTATCTATCTTCTTTCTCTTTTTTTCCCAACAAATTTAAGTAGGACAAAGATTAATGTTTATAACCGCTCTACCTATATATATATAAAAATGTATCAGTTTTCAAGGAACAAGTTAAGGATGCTACGATTAGCTAGACAGTTTCAGGCCACCGTTGTTTTATCTCTTCCTTTGGATGACGTCATATCTTCTTTTTTTTTTAAAAAAAACAAACTCTACTCCGTCATTTGTTGAGTTGGCGTCGACTGCTGGGCCCAGTGCGAAGGTCTGCTACTTTTCCCTCTGCATAAATCGATCGGAAGGCGGTGGCATTGACAGAAGCCCCCGGAGATGCAGCGCAAAAGTTAATTTCGCAGATGAAAGTACCCCGGTAAGATAACGGAAGAACTCTTGGCAATCCCTTCCCTCCTTAAGGATCGTATCGTGTGAATGGCGACAGAACCGGGGCAGAGTTGTCCGAAGATCGCGAGACCGGTGGAGCTCTTCTGGGAAATAGAAAAGAAAAAAAAATTCGTTTTTGCGCTTCGCGAAAATATCCTTTTCGGCTAAATAGTGGCCTTACGGCGCGTAGTCTTGTAACCATCGGCAGTCAAAGGGTGCGTTTGCTTACCTGAAATTAGTTTTTTTTGTTTGCTGTTTACTTTTATTGTTTCCAAAGACCGTCGTCAGATTTGATCGATCACATTTTTTCGGGACGTTCTGACGATGATCAAATCGAATTACCGCCAGTAAGATTTTTTGCTTTCTGCCAACTAAATGAGTTTTACCTACCGTCGATCTCAAGTACTTTGTGTTGTCGATTATTTTTTTTCGATTCCTGTCTCACTTTCTCAAGGCTGATAACCTTCCGAAATAGATCCATATCCTCGTGTTAGAAAGAAGACGATAGGTTTGTTGTTGTCGTTGTTGTAAGCTAAAGGTCGAAACTCTCAGAGAGAGAGAGAGAGAGAGAGGTTATGTCCACGTCCATATACAGAGATGACGTCAGTATACAGAGAGAGAGAGAGAAAGAGAGGTTATGTCCACGTCCATATACAGAGATGACGTCAGTATACAGAGAGAGAGAGGTTATGTCCACGTCCATATACAGAGATGACGTCAGTATACAGAGAGAGAGAGAAAGAGAGGTTATGTCCACGTCCATATACAGAGATGACGTCAGTATACTGAGAGAGAGAGAAAGAGAGGTTATGTCCACGTCCATATACAGAGATATGATGTCAGTATATATATAGAGAGAGGTGCCGTCCACGTCCATATACAGAGATATGATGTCAGTATATATATAGAGAGAGGTGACGTCCACGTCCATATACAGAGATGACGTCAGTATACAGAGAGAGAGAGAGAGAGAGCTGCCGAAGAATGTCTACGACGAAGTGGCGATGGGTGGACATAAACTCTTACCTACCGGTTATATAACATGTAGTGTTAAAGATATTGAGAACTCTTTAATTCTACGTCTTATTACAGGAATATTTACCTTGGAAAAGATGATACATATCTCTCCTTTTCTATGGTGACGAACATTAAACAAACCGGCAAAACAAGGTTTCTAGCGACATATATTTGCCACAATGCAGAAGTTAAAGCTTCGTTGTGATAATTCTAGAATGCTGATAACTTTTATGTTAATTCACTTCGGCTTATTAGCCTTTAGTCTAGTCTATAAAGACAAAGACCAATGAACTATCCCGCAATATATTTCAATTCCAGAAGAACGATGCGCGTTTTTGGATGCAAGTACCTGGTTATTTCGGTTTCCGGTCTTTCTTACTCTTTAAAATTTGTTGATAAGCACGCACGTGCCTAGCTAACTTTAATTAAAAAAAAAAATAATTTAACAAAATACGAAACTTAATTCAATCATTTTTTAAACGACCCGAATTTTGCCAAATACCGTTGCTATGGCTCTATGAAAGAAATATGTCTACTCTTGGGTCTCCTTTCTACTTAGTCGGTTTATAATCCACAAAATCGATATTTATTGTTCTTTTTTCAACGTTCAATGCCGAAGTAAGCATTTCGAAAAGGCTTTAAGCAGAAAATCCGGATAATTCCAGCGTGGTTTCTGGTTAAGATGCCTTGCAGTTACAAGAACAAACTGTAAATTTTGATCAACTTTAGAAATGAGAGTTAATACTCAGCCCAAACGTTATATTATTTATCGTACCCTAGATGTTTTAAATAAAAATACGAAAGTTATCAATTTAGTTAAAAGCATTATTTATCTATTTGAAATCTTTGAAAATTTCTCGAAAAAATATTGGATAAAAATGGAAATACTGCATAATTTTTTTTAAATATTCAGTTTATAATGTGATCATTTTCTGGAAGCAATTCTGAAATTACTTTAAAAAACAAACAATATTTTTCTTAAAACTTTGGCAACCGTGCAAAAATCAAGTTCAGAAATAACTCCATTTTCTACATTTGTCATAAAATCCGATCATATTTACACTTAAATGTTTAAAAAATAATTCAGCATGCCGAGAAATTTTATTGCAGTATGGTTCCGTTAAAATTATATGTGCGTATGTGTTGACGAACCTGTTCAGAAAATCAGTCAGTGCGCTTCCAGAGGATACCGGAAGAAGCTTTTTTCCTCCTGTTGCTGATGGAGACTGTACAAAAGGTGCAAGTGATTGTCTTATAAATTAAATACGGTCTTAGCACAAACTACGTAGGAAAGCGCCGCGTCAACAGAAAGTCATCTAGGTAACTGCTACTTAAAGGTCGCCAAGTCTGAACTAAGGCCGTCTTCTTGGAAGACTGGCGTTTAGATTCTCCACTTCCTGTTGTGGCTGGTTGCGCCGACCGTCAAATTTCGCAGATGACTGATTGGTTCCGAGCGGCAGTCCGACAGCCTAGCGGTGTGTGAGCAGAGTTGTCGCCAGGCAGTGATGCCAATTCTACCTGATGCTGCAACAGGTCAAAAGCCTCGCCACACGGCGCAGAAGACGGTCCTACAGAAAAAAACTCTAGGCCAACGTCAGATTTGCCTAACTGCCCATCCCGGGCTCTCGAGAGTGGTCAGAGCCTCTCGTCCTCACCCGCGCTAGCAGTCTTAATGCACACCTGCTAGCTGGACGCTGTAGAACTGCATTCCAACGTTATGGACAGGTTGCAGCGTATTTTGCATTGTCTATAAAGTCTTGGCGTTGCAAGAGGTTCTCATACCAGATGCTGACTACTGGAAACCTGGTGTCAAGTGATGACACATGATTCAGCAAAACGGATGATTAAATGTTGGCGCAACAACTGGAAATGGCAGGTACCAACGCACCCCTCGATGTTCTTGTCGTTGATGGACTACGCCAGGTGTTGGCCCCCTCGATGTTCTTGTCATTGATGGACTACGCCAGGTGTTGGCTACAATATGTAATGGCTGTTTCATTTGAGCGGGTTGCAGATAAAAGCTAACGATGTATCGGTTTGCTACTGTAGAAGCTCTAAACACACGGAGCGAAGAGGCGGTTGGATGAAGATGTCTGGTGATGTCGACCAGTTCCACCCAACTATCCGGTATTTCGAGCCGAGCAGTCACCTCATTCTGGTTTCACCAGTTTTTGTTTGTTTGTTGTTTTTTATCCTTCCTTAAAACTCACGTTATGACGTCAGATTAAATTAATAACTGGCCCCCTAGCGGTATTTTTAAGCCGGTACGTTCGGTGAAGATTTCGAACAGGAGAAAGACGCTCGCAGGTTTCCGTGGAATGCTTTCTTCTTTTAGATACATCGAACGCCTTCTGACGTGGTCCTTCCGGCCGGGTGACACCTTTGATGCAGTTTTTTGTTGCCGGAGGATAAAGAAAAAAAATAAATAAATGGCGTTTCATAAATCTTAGTTTTCTCGAGTAATGTGAGCGGTGTTCGGGCCGGGCCCCGGCCCCTCCGTTTGCGGTAGACGCTGTCCGCTGATTAGAGACATGTCACTAAATTTACGTTTTCAGTTGCCGGCCTTCCGGGCCCCTGTAATGACTGCCAGCAAGATTTAGATTTACGACCCGACTTTCTCCAGAGATATGAAGCAGAACAAAACAAGGCAGGCAGGCCTCGTCAGATCGTTGCCACTACAACATCTCTTATACCGTTCAGTGTACGGATTAAGGAGTCTATTTATCTCTCGCCTTTTTTTGTGTGTGTGTGTTTTATGGTTTTATTGGAAGTTTATCTCCGAGCAGGTATAACGGTAGCCGAGTTCAGCAACGAGATAAGAGCTTCGGAATAAAGGCTGGATACCGATCTCTTTTACTCTTCCGCAAGGAGAGTTCTAAACTCGTGTTAATTTTAATGGTCTTTAAGCTGCGGCGGTCGTAGCCTCTCCCCCTCCTGGTCACTCGCCAGAAACAAAATGGGTGGACACACGTGCTTCCAGCCACCTGACTTCCCTCAGTGACGCTCACTCAAATAATGGCGGGCGAAATACCTCGCCGGCGGTTTAAGGGTTAAGGATAAATTACCCGCTTAATTAAAAAAATAAATAAATAAATTTTAAGAAGCAACGACACGTGACATAGTTGATGGTTAATCAACAGCAGGAAAACCAAGTGAAATTAACACCTTGAATGTTACATTTCGTAGAAAGGTTAGGTTGGTATATAGTGGTAGAAGATATGAAATAAAGCGAAAGTACATAATTATTAAAGTCACATGATGGGGGTGATAAAATGGAGTTTATCGAAAGAAAGAAAAATCAAAACCAGTGAAGGAAAAAAAGATATAAACAAAAACCAAAAAAGAGATCCAATGAATAAAAGTATTAACTTTCTGATTGGACAGATCTCGTTTTATTTGAATAATAAGGTATTTCTCTTCCTTTTAGGTATTCACAGCCTATAAGACATACTGAAGCAGGGTTTAAGTTCCACTTGGTTGTTATCTAAGAAAAGTTTTGATAGATACCCAAGGTAACATTCACGAAAAATTAAATTACCTACTGTTCACAACTGCCCAAATATCTACATTACGACGGGATTGGTTTTGAGTGGACCCAAAGTTTAGCCTATATATATTTAAATGTGCATAGACTGGAATAAATTCCCTGTCAATGTCATTCATTCGTATGTTAAATGCACTGTGAAGTTTGTTTGCTTTATGCCATCATTATTTTAAAAAAAAAAACGCATTAATACATGATGTTACCTCTCTTAATAATTAGATTTCCAAAGAGGTTCATTTTCAATAATTTCACAAACTATCTGTAAGTATTTGAGATAGTATCTGTGCATTACTGGGTAAAAATTTATCTTCATTTTATCTTTAATAAGCGGATATGAATACCACCTTGTTTCTATTTATTAAACGTACATTCAATTTTATCTATTGCACGGAATCTTGAACGATATGTCAACAATCATCAGAGTACATTCACAATGATCTATATGCAATCTATATCCACACTGGTATTCTGTGAAAATATAACGCATAAAACTGCCAAAGTCTGTAGCTTAGTTTGTTAGGTTCAGAAAATAATTACTTTTCAGATATCACTGACTGCATACATATTTTTACTCTTCTTTTGAGAGGATAATTTTAAATATATTGTTAGTCAGTTATCTACGACACTGGAAGTTACGGTATAATTGCTTTACATTGGTTTTGCAACCCGTGGCTAATTAAATCGAATTACACTTGTTTAAGTTTTATATTCAATTTACGTTATGATATTTAAGCAAATTAAATTAAATATCCTTTTCGATAATGCTATTCCCAGTCGTAATTCCAACATAAGATAAGTGAATTTGGTCGAAAAGCAATATACACTAATTAATGACACCGCCAACACTTTTCTATATCCTTAGGTCTTATTTCAAATCAGTTTAAAATTGCTTATTTCTACGGGTTTTATTGGAGCACCTGTTCCAAGCTCTTTGGTACCATTCTAATTAAAATTGGAAACTTTAGATTGATTATCACTTCAGGAAATGTAATTACCGATGGGTTTTCTTTTTTCATGGCTTGATTGCACTACTCTGTAGTGCTTTAAAAGTTTTTACTTAATTTGTTAATTAGAAGGGATAAATGGCCAAATATTTGGGTAATGTTTGCGCGGAACAAAAGCTTTTGATGTTTGTCGTGCCAAGACCTACGACGTGCGGTATTATGGACGAAACGTTCTCAATATTAAGTTTTAAGGTTTAAAAATGGAATTAAAAAAAAATAAATATTCGGAACTGAGGCCCCTTCTGTGGTAAGAATTCTTCTTAAACTGTTAAAATTGTTTTTAAAAAATGACAAAGATATTATATACAGGTTATTTCTGCTCGAGCTTGGGGCCTGATGAAAAACTACAAGTGATGAACCTGCTACATTTTAAGCGATTGGTTTCTTTAAAGTACGGAAGTTGTGCCACCCATCTGTTCTTTCTTCGAACCGTATTACAAAAGCGTCTGTCAAAATCATTTTCAATTCACGACAAGTAAGCGCCGGACGCTGCCGTTAAGGGCATGATTCCATTCCTCTTTTCTCGTGTCCTCTCTCCCGTTTCCATTCCTCTTTTCTCGTGTCCTCTCTCCCGTTTCTTGCTGGCATTTTTTCTCTATCGCCGTAAACACTTTAGATGGTTTGCTACAGAGACACGGAGAAGTTTGTGAAAAGCTGTTTCCATTGTCTCTCTTTAATTGGTTGGTTTAAGTGTGCCAAAGCCTCGTGGCTACAAATGCTTAACGATGATTTAGATGTGTATGTGTATGTGTGTATGTGTGTGTGTATGTATGTGTATGGTGTGTATGTGTGGGTATGTTTGTGTATGTGGTATGTGTGTGTATGTGTGTGTATGTGTGGGTGTGTGGGTGGTAATGTGTGTGTGTATGTATGTGTATGTGTGTATGGTGTGTGTGTATGTGCGTGTGTATGTGTGTGTACTGTGTGTAGGATGTATGATGTATGTATGTGTATGTGTGTGTACCTGTGTGTCATGTATGTATGTATGGATAGTGTGTGTCTGTATGTCCTGTGTGTATGTGTGTGTATGAATGTGTGTGTGTATGTGTGTATGTATGTATGTCTGTATGTGTGTGTCGGTTGTGTGTGTGTTTACGCAGTATTTGATGAGATTGAAATTGATGCGAGAAATAAGGGATGATTCTATTCTTGAATGCAAACCATGTCCACGAAGAGCTGATTGTTTTAACGTTACTAATTTAACGAAAGTTCTAAAAGAAAATTCTTTGTAAATGCGATATTTATATACATACATTTCTTTAATCATGAACCGAAACCTCTATTATATGTTTAGCCTATAACATTTAAAAAATACGTTCCTAAACTCTACAGATTTAGAAATATATTATTTAATGAACAAAGGAAAAAAAAAACCAAAAAAACCCCAGTTTATTTGCTAACTTTTGAAACAGTTATTTTTGGTGTCAGCGGGTTTATGTCGGAATGCGTTTCAGTCTCTCCCCCTCTCTCTTACTGGACTGCAAAACCCAGTGAACGTCTCGAACGTCTTCACTGCTTCACGATCCTCGTCTCAGCTTCAGAAAATGGCCACCTCCACTCCACCAGCTTTCTATGGGAAGTTAGCTTCGGTCGAGGGTTCCGTGCCCAAGTGACGACAGAAATCGAGCGATAGTTTTAAAAATTCGTACCAGCCCGCGGGTGAATCTCTCCCCTGACTTTAAAAACGTTAAACCGAAAAGAAAATTTAAAATAAATAAAAAATAATAATCAATTTTTGTCCTACATTTCACAACGCGGAAGAGGGCGACAGCGAGGTAATTCTTACTAGGAGATTCAGTATAATTCCGAACCAGATGGTCAAACTGTGCATTTCCAAGCCCGTCCCGGCCCTGCTGATGGTTCTGCTTCGAAAGTCCGACAGGATCCGGCTGTTTATGCCGCCACGTCTTCGTGGTCGATCGGCTAATTAAAGTTTTCATCAACTTATTGGAGGATGGAGTAGTAAATTAGGTTATCAGACCGCCCGCAGACAGCTGTGGCGGATTAAAATAGTATTTCCAATTGATTAGTCCAATTTGCGACTGAAACTTCGCGGAATTAACGCCGTCGGAGAATTTTTTAAAAGGCGGATGGAAATTGCAGGTCCCAGGCGGAGTTTCCGATCTCCGAATGTTTAGTTAGATATATATGCATGCAAATAAAGCATTTCTCAACCTCGTTGCCACCTGTGTCGTAATCTATTACTCGGAGTGGTTGATTTATTGTCTGTTTCCATTTTAAGAAAGTTCCATTGACGTGTTCCGTTCTTATGTTTGCTAAGAGTTTTCGAATCTGGAAAATATTACATAGTTAGTGGCATTTGGGGATTCCGAAATAATTATTCTGTTAATTTATCGCCGACATGAAGAAATAACAATAACGCACCAGATGGTGAGGAAGGTGAAACACTTTCGTTAAGTCGGATGCGGTAGTTCCAGAAGCCTGGAGGAACTCTTGCGTAGCTGGTCCCTTCTTTTTATAGGACCCCGCATTCCAAGACGGTGAACATTTTAAACCGGAGGCCTATCTGAAGCAACATCTTTGGGCAATTACTCTGTAATAGCATTTTCAGTTTGCTTTCTCTGTTACTAGAGATGACAGCCGGGGCGAAGAGTTCGGATGACTACATTCTGAAGTAACGAATTCACCGCATCTCCTTAGTGGTGGAGAGAGAGAGAGAGAGAGAGAGAGAGAGAGAGAGAGAGAAGAGAGAGAGGAGCGAGAGAGAGAGAGAGAGAGATGAGAGCGAGAGAGAGAGAGGATGGAGAGAGAGCGAGAGAGAGAGAGAGAGAGAGAGAGAGAGAGAGAGAGAGAGAGCGAGAGAGAGAGAGCGAGAGAGAGAGAGAGATTGAGAGAGAGAGAGAGAGAGAGAGAGATGAGAGAGAGATGAGAGAGAGAGAGAGAGATTGAGAGATGGAGAGAGAGAGAGAGAGATGAGAGAGAGAGAGAGAGATTGAGAGATGGAGAGAGAGCGAGAGAGAGAGAGAGATTGAGAGATGGAGAGAGAGAGAGAGAGAGAGAGATGAGATGAGAGAGAGATGGAGAGAGAGATTGAGAGATGAGAGAGAGAGAGAGAGAGAGATGGAGAGAGAGAATACTTATATCGCCAGACCAAAATAAATTTATATATATATAGGGCCGGCGGTTAAGCTGTTTCCGTAAGAGTTAGTGGCTGTTGCAGAACCTACGGTTTAGAAAAAAAATGTCCTTTTCCCACCAATAAAAGTGAGATGAATCTAATGCAATGTCCACATTCGGGAAAGACTTCTACGACGGGCGACATCTGACCTCCCTCTAGAGAGTTCTGCGCCTCCCTGACGACAGAACTCACTTTATTTGACTGACCACGGATAGCGGCCTGGCAGAGACGACATGTTCCACCCAGACATTGGAAAACTGCAAAAGTCCAAGACAGTCCCGACGTCACAGCTCAGCCGTAATTATTTCCGTAGTAATGTGTATTTGGATAATACCATAATACAGTTGCGTTTAATTCGGAAAATTAATCGTCGGAAAAAACGCAGATTAGTATCGTCAGTCCGCTTTAAAGTAATAATTTTTTTAAAAAAAAGAAGCCAATTCTTAAGAATTTCCATATACGTTTTGCAGCATCTTGTTTATTCAGATCTGTACATTTATTTTTTAGAAGAATTTCCAACCATTACACGTCCTGCTAAGTTTGCAGTATATTGGAAGTTGGAGATGCCGTTAATTTTCGGAAGTGCACACGGCTAGAAGTTCAAAATGAAACATGGTTCTACATGGAAAACATACAACATTGCACATTGCGTCTTCTTTTCTATTTTTTTTTAAATATATTTAGTTCTTTAACAAACGAGTTAATGTAGGGTTTCGTTATGGGGTTTCCCCGATCAGCTGACCAGCTAGAATTAAAGAGTTTTACAAAGGGACTTCTAGATTATCAGGGGAGTCCAGAAATCTTGTGAGCAATATTTTAAGTCCGAGTCAACTATTATTACTGTTATTGTTGCCGTTGTTTCCATTGCACCAGCGAAGATTTTTAGGTTGGATAAATAATGCATTTTTTTTAAAAAAACTGAATTAATCAGTAAAGCTGGAAACTTGCAAATGTCACAGACTTATTGTATTTTGGCATTTGGTAGCAAAATCTTTTGTAAAATAAAATATTAATAACGTTATGATGGTCATAAAATGCGAAAAATCAGCTGATATATGATAGTGAATAGCGTGGATTGTCAACTTGCATTTCTACTTTTTTCCATCTAATCTTAGTATGGTATCGAGTTTCAAACAAATAACTAATTATGATAAAGAATGCTATATCAGTCATTACAATTTTGATTTAGTAAGAAGATTGCGGAAAGTAATTCCTAATTATACGTTATCCATAAAGCTGTAATCGACGTCATATGATCACGTTATAGATGAGGCTGTAATCGACGTCATGTGATTACGTTATAGACGAGGCTGTAATCGACGTCATATGATCACGTTATAGATGAGGCTGTAATCGACGTCATGTGATCACGTTATAGACGAGGTTGTAATCGACGTCATGTGATCACGTTATAGACGAGGCTGTAATCGACGTCATATGATCACGTTATAGATGAGGATATAATCGACCTCATGTGATCACGTTATAGATGAGGATATAATCGATGCCATATGTATGGACTTTTAGAACGATCACTTAGAAACTCAGCGATTTGTTGTTGTACCGTATACCAGCCCCAACAGCGGAGACAACTGTGGCGAGAAATCGTAGTTCCTCGGCTATCCGCTAAAGCTCAACTGGCGCCTTCGACATCGCATCGGCAGTGTAACATCTAGCTAGAAATCTTAATTTTTCTTCTTTCTTCCTTTAAATAATACGTGAGAGGAAAGCCAGGCGGCCGATTTGCGAAGAAGAACGAGAAGGATCCACAGTGGTACGACCGAGCGAGCCAATCCCCACTTGGAATCGAACACGGGGCCCTTATTCTCGGCAGTCTAGCAGTCTAATCAGCAGACCAGCCGCTCGCCACTAATAGTACTTAAACCGATAAAAGAAGAAGGAAGGGTTATGTTGATGGGTTCGTGTAGGATCACCCTTTATGACAGTGGACGGCGAGAGTGTTACATCAACTGTTGGCGGAGAGGGATTGGATACAAACAATATGCGTACATTAATAGACTTTTAGATACAACCCTGTACCCAGATAATGAGTAGCCTATAATTTATAGAAGAAAAAAAAATATATTACTATGACTTTAGTGTCTCCAATTAATCTTGCTAAAGTTTATTCAACCTCGAACATTTTTTTTTCCTTCCATATTTCAATTTACCAAATTTCAATAAATTTTAAAGGAAGAAAAGGAAGTAGCCATTACTTCGGTCTAGATCATAAAAGGATGTTATTTTTAAAGTGAATAAATCACATCCGATTATATTATTGAGGAATAAATTTGCCGAAAGAGCCGTTTAGGCGGTGTCGATGGCACTCGAAGCCAAAAATTAAAAACCATGTGATGAAAGCAACGAGCGGTAAGGGAGGGGTGGGAAGAGCAGAAATAATATCGACTTTCGGGACGGGGATTGGGTGTTCGGGGGGGGGTGGGGTGGTGGTGGAGGAAATCCTGGATATTGTGTTTCTTGGTTATTCTCTGGTGTGTGGGGGGGGTGGGGTATTTCGATTTTACGTCGCGTAATTCATCTCGAAATGCAAAGCCAGAGGTTCGCTACGACCGTTAAAAAGAGAAAAGATAAGTCTCCTTAAAAACACCGTCATTTTTTTTTTTCTCTCCAAGGGGAGGAAGTAATTCTTCTCGAGCCGCCCTTCCGAGAAACCGCGCGTTTCGGTTTTGACCGGTCTCGCCGTGGTTGTCTGACACGCCGCGCGGTGTCGCTCCGAGTGGCAGTGAAACTCGCTACCCGGGGGGGGGGAGGTGGCGGCGGGTCGGGAAGACGTGCAAACTTAAACTTCGAAAGGGGGGTAAAAAGAAGGGAAAAAAAATGGTACCTGGCCGCATTTCCGGCGAGCGACGCGCATGACCGACAAAAAAAAGAGAGAGAGAGCTGTGACGTCACTACATAGAGAGATATGACGTCACCACGATGAGAGAGAGAGAGACTGAGAGAGAAAGAGAGAGAGAGCTGTGACGTCACTACATAGAGAGATATGACGTCACCACGATGAGAGAGAGAGAGAGACTGAGAGAGAAAGAGAGAGAGAGACTGAGAGAGAGAGAGAGACGAAGAGAGAGAGAGAGAGAATGGATTTACAGGAACGGATTCATCACGTTACTAAAAAATCGCTTTATAATTTATTAATAAGCGAACATGCTTCTAACAGTGCGAGAAACAAAACTTCTTGGTTATCCAAAACAACAACAAAACAACAACAACAACAACAACAACAAATACCAGAAGCAAAAAAAGAATAACTTGAAGTTTTTTTAAGTAATTATTCTGTTAGATAAATCAATCACTTGGTATAAATTCGCTCCCACAAAGTTCCGGAGTGTGTAGTTTTCCAATACTTCCTGCTTCTGAAAAAATATCCAAACGTGGTAATGAGCCGCTTCATGTTTACGAAAAACCACCTAGATATACGATTACAAAGATTCCTGCTCAGACTAAAATTATAATGTTGGTTCTGATTCCATTTTAATGTCTTCAGACCAGCGGGGGGGGGGGCGTCCAAATCTGATTTAAGACAACCCGAACTTCATACACCTAACTGTTCTGTCAGACCTATTCGTATCTTTAATTGCCTGTAACCAAAACTTTGTTAAATTTTAAAGTTTATATTTTGCAAAACTATTGTAAGTACATCCCCGATAGTTGGAGATTTTGTTTTATTCCCCCTTTTTTATATTGAAGAGTAATCACAACCTTCATAACAAAGAACTTTGCAGTTTTGATGTTTCTTCCATGTTTACAAACGTGTTTTTGCACACATCCTTTATACTTGAGTTAATAAATCGTATCACACTTCTTGTATACCATTTGAAACAGTTGAATACGCAATGGACACACTCTTGACCACCGGTGCTCGCTTCTTCGTTGATAACAGATTGCACTTTTCAGTTCAATGGTAATGTCACAAGATCCTGGTTAGGTCCTGCTACTGCTAGCATTTATTGCTTGTCTTCTACTGAGGATAAGCCTAATACATGCACTGGTGGACTTTTCTTTCTTTATTACAGACAAGTGAATGATACATTTTCTACTTTGTTCATGTGTGAATCTGCAGAACCCCTCTTATGCCGACTTAATGCCAAACGCCATTATTTGAAATTTACCAAGGAGTATGAAGAAAATGGACAGCTAATTATCTTTTCTTGGTGCTCCAGCGTCAGGTGACAATGTTTCTGGCGCTACTTTTTCTAGATTCAGGAAACCAACAATTTACCGGTTCTGCGCAGAAGAGAAATTGTCTCATTTTCTTAAAAAAAAAAAATTTACTAAATAAAATTACGTATTCATTTTAATATTCAGAATATTCCGCCATAGAATTCGATAAAGACGCTAAATTCATTGCTGACCTGCCTACTCGAAACAGGGTTTCCTTCTGTTATTCTTGCAAAGTTCCTAAGAATACGAATTTTCCTGTTATTCCGTATATTTTGGCCATCAGACTCTTGGAATAAAGAAGCAGTGTAAAATGGTAACTTTTGCGTACATTTTTAAATTAAACACTCCCCCCCCGCAATTTAAGCAGTTAATTTATTTAATCCGATGTCTGTCCTTTGAGCCCGCCTAGACGGAAAAAGACAATTGGAGGAGCAAGAAAATGCCACAGACCGCATTTACCGGGAGAAGATGTTTTGGAGGACTGGAGGATTTCCTACAAACTAAAATAGAAAAATCGAAAATCATCGAATCTCTGTTTATTTATAAATTTACGACCGCTCTTGAATGAGCAAAGCAAATTCTTTCGGATAGTTGTATCTTTATCCTTTTTGTCTCGCTATTGAAGGTTTATTCCGTTGATGATAATGAATAAACCGTTTGAAAAAAATCCAGTTATTTTATTTTATTTAGTATATTTTTCGTTATGTCGCTCTCAGCTTTCCGCGCGGCTTTAACAGAGAAACGCCACAAGAAAATTCAGTCGTTATGGAGACTTGGGGATGACGCATTTATTCCCCCCCCCGCAATCTCTTCTCGTCGAGTGGAATCTGCAACAACAACAACAACAAAAAAAAACGGTTCTTGTCTTGAGTTAATTTCCAACATCCCATCTCGAAATTTAAACACCTGCAATATCTTGGGGGGAAAACTCTATGCTTTATCAACATGCTGGGAAAAAATAACAAAACAGGTTAATCAAAGGCAGAAGAAACCAGAAGAACTGCAACAGAGCGTTTCGCACAAAGTAAATGCCAAGGCGAGTTTGAAAAGATACAGGCATTATTGTAACTTCAAAAAAAGAGTGCAAGAGAGAGAGAGAGAGAGAGATAGAGAGAGAGAGAGGAGGGAGAGAGAGAGAGAGAGACGTCAGTATAAAAACAGATATGACGTCGGTATATGGAGAGACATTACGTCGGTATATAGAGAGAAATGACGTCGGTATATAGAGAGACATGACTCCTGTGTAGAGAGAGATATGACATCGGTATATAGAGAGAAATGACGTCGGTATATAGAGAGAAATGACGTCAGTACATAGAGAGACATGACTCCTGTGTAGAGAGAGATATGACATCGGTATATAGAGAGACATGACGTCGGTATATAGAGAGAAATGACGTCGGTATATAGAGAGACATGACTCCTGTGTAGAGAGAGATATGACATCGGTATATAGAGAGACATGACGTCGGTATATAGAGAGAAATGACGTCAGTACATAGAGAGACATGACTCCAGTGTAGAGAGAGATATGACGTCGGTATATAGAGAGACATGACGTCGGTATATAGAGAGAAATGACGTCGGTATATAGAGAGAAATGACGTCAGTACATAGAGAGACATGACTCCTGTGTAGAGAGAGATATGACGTCGGTATATAGAGAGACATGACGTCGGTATATAGAGAGAAATGACGTCAGTACATAGAGAGACATGACTCCTGTGTAGAGAGAGATATGACATCGGTATATAGAGAGACATGACGTCGGTATATAGAGAGAAATGACGTCAGTACATAGAGAGACATGACTCCAGTGTAGAGAGAGATATGACGTCGGTATATAGAGAGACATGACTTCGGTATATAGAGAGAAATGACGTCAGTACATAGAGAGACATGACTCCAGTGTAGAGAGAGATATGACGTCGGTATATAGAGAGACATGACTTCGGTATATAGAGAGAAATGACGTCAGTACATAGAGAGACATGACTCCAGTGTAGAGAGATATGACGTCGGTATATAGAGAGACATGACTTCGGTATATAGAGAGAAATGACGTCAGTACATAGAGAGACATGACTCCAGTGTAGAGAGAGATATGACGTCGGTATATAGAGAGACATGACTCCAGTGTAGAGAGAGATATGAAGTTAAAATGGAAGGAGGGTTGTCGAGTTCTCGTTTTAAAATGTGCATATATATACATATATAATTTTTTAAATGACATTTTGGTCCAGACTTCCACTTAACCCTTGTACACCAAAGTCCTGTTAATGCCCTGTATTTAAGTTAAAGCGTAATAACAACCTCACGTACGGCGAGAAAATTTTAACCAGCTTAGCGCTATATGCCGTAACACGCTTATTCGAGACTCGATAAGCCAATTAAAGGTAACTTAAAAAAAATTTTTTTTTCTTCTTCCATACTTAATTTTTGGGTGAAAACAAAGGAGGCGGAAGATAGATAAGATATCTTAAGAAACATTTTCAATTGATTAGGCACAATCAGATCTACGGTCGTCGCGTCCTTATTTATCGATAAACGAAATCCCTGTAAGAAAGCACGCGTAAGGTAAAGAAGGGATTTTGTAATCCCTTTGTACAAGAATCGAGTATTGTTCCTTTTCAAAACACCGAAGACAACATTTCATCGTAAGGTTATTGACGTAAACATTAATCTTCTGTATATATATAACCTGGGGTGCATTTGCACCAACTATCTTCAAATCTGCTTCACTTAACGCTGGTTGAGCCATGGGAGTTGTGACACACAATGCTTTCCTAGCTAATTTAACCCTTTCGATGACAGACCCGTACATCGCTCCAGCCCCACGTGTTTTTCATTACAGGTGCGCAGTTAAATACAGTTAACTAAGGTTAAACTGTTCTGGTTCTACGAAACAATAGAATATTCATTATTAATTGAAATACATACATTAAGCTAGGAAGATGGATCAATCTCGCACGGAAGGCGAGTTTAAATGCTGATTTGAACGCATTCCGCCACAGAGGAAAAATTTGACTGTTTAGGAAAGAAGGCACATTGGCCGGCACCATGAACCTCTTACTACCAATATTGACCGCATATTGCTTGTTCATCTACGGTATTCGAAATAATTAATGAAACAGAATAAAGACTGGGCAAAGATGCAGAATAACACGAGAATAGAATGGCGTTTCACGTGTAAAAATAAAAAGATTCATCATAGGATCACGTGATGCAGTACACCGTGACTGGCTGCCATGCTAGCAGTCAGAAAGTGCCACATCTCCAGACGAATTATAGAAGTAAAGGCGGCGATGTCACTGTAATGTGATTGAAGTGTGATTAATACTATGTGGCAGATGGGAAGAAAAATACCACGTGCCAGACGTACAGAAACCAGGGTCTTAGCCGGTGAAGGATACGTTGGGAGGGCCGCATATTAGCCAGAAAACCTAGGAAATTTGCATAAAATCGAAGATCTGTCGAGCGCCAACAGGTACAGGCAGGTTCTTTCGCATCCATCATACCATACTCTCGCGGGGTGGCACTTCGCTTGTCTGAGGCTTATCTCCTAGCATCACGATAGCCCTTACGGAAAACTGCCGGTGTCGTAAAAAAAGAAAAACTACCCGGAGAGTACAGAGAAGAGAGGCTGATTTAACATCCGCAAGGATGCCTTGGCACGCACAAATTTCCCGGTGTGGACATCACCGAGGCTGTACTGGGTTATATGGCTAGTGAGAAGGTCAAACGGCAAACGAGCACCTGAGATGAAACGTTCAAGGGTGCCACAGTCTCCCATTAACGATCCGGCATTGTTCTCTATATAAAAGGAAGGGCTCGCGTACCAAACACTGACGATCCGCGCAACGTATCCATCTTGGTTTCGCATATTCTCGGCCGACATTATGCCACACCTTGGTTTTCGAATAAACATCCTCAACAGATGCATTTCTCTGATCGCCACAAGCATCATCCCGAAGCCCCGCTGCGATGTCAGCGCCTATCAGCCACCTCACGAGACAAACCCAGCCCCTTATCTTATTGCCGATTTCCATCCTCTCTATTTAACCCTTTCTTCGCAGTTCGCTACTTAGGGTTGATAACGGGTATTTAAACATTTTTCTTTTCATCGTTTGGTTTGTCTCCCGAGCTTTCCAGGATACGGTATCCTTCAATTCTGCTTTACCCAACCCCGTCACTGCATATTACTCGATGCCATACCATATCGGGTGACTCGTTTAAGAAATTACGAATCTACATCTCTTTAAAAAGATAATGTCGAAATTTAAGCGGAATTCCATTACCCTTCGAAGACAGGACGCTGACAGGAGACACGTTCCCGTGGAATGTAACAAGCTTAGAAAAACGACTTTCTGGAATTTAAAGAAAAAGAAGAAATTGCACGACGTCTCGGTTTGGCTTGTCTCATCAGGCAGCTGTCGGGCAGACAGCAGCAGCAGCAGAGATGGATTTCCCGGCAAAAGTCAGCTGTTTAGTTCGGAGCTTCCCACCTTTCGCCATATTAATAACAATCAATAAGATCAGAAGCTGGGAAATAGAAATACGAACCCACCTCTCCATCCATCTGTCCTGAACGATTCCGCATTTAACACCTCGGAATCGTCGCCGAATGTTTCGGCATCTTGCTTTACGATCTCGATTTAATTCATTATAAGGTTTATTTCTGAGAGGGTTGGGGTGAAAATACTTTAAACCCGGAGGGGGCGGGGGGATTATTCGATAATTCCTAACCGTCTGATTCCGTTGACAGCCGAAGAACTTGAGGGCGACGAGCTAATTATATCCGAAAACCGCAGATAACGTCTTCGGGTGGCCCTACGACACCCATTTTCAACTGTTCATTTCTTTCGATAGTCAGGAAACCTGCCACGTGCTCTGTGGACATGGCAACCGCGAATTAGCGCCGGAATCCGCTCGAGGCGCGTAATGAGTCGTCTCCGATCTCACGCTGTTGCTATTATCTTCTTCGCTGCTGTTTCGTTGGTTCGGTTCGCGGGATGAGATAGCTCCACAACAAGAGGGAGTCGTTGGGTCTCCTTCGTGTGAGAGCGCGTCGCCGTCTCCGCGGGCATACCTTTATAACACCTGAACCCCTCCCTCGATACCGTTGCTACTAGACAGCGAGTCCACGTGGTTTCCACGGTACTCAGGTACATCTCCAGACGTATCCATAACAAGAGGGGAAAACTCGCGTTGCGAAGCTTAAAAAAAAACAACAACAACAAACAAACCCGGAAGCTAATAAATCCGTTTGCACTTCATAGGTCCGTATACTCAACTAGGATGCACCCGCAACCTCAAACCGATACGTTATATACCCAGAGGAGGACGGAGTTGGTGGGGGGGGAGGGGTTAAGAACGGAAGTTCCCTTTAATAGTTGGTTTTCTGGGATAACTTGTCTTTTACATCACCGTTTAGAGAATGTAACCACATCTTTGCACGGGAGAC
>JACATO010001532.1:192500-239188 GCA_018389105.1 Nautilus pompilius
CTATACGAAATCTGTCTTTAATCGAAGGCGGATCGAAAAGTAGCAGCACGGACTTTTGCGGGCCGAACTAATCGGCGCACCAGAGAGAGAGAGAGAGAGGGAGGGTTCTGTGTTTATCTGGTCCCGCCGGCAGCGCTGAACTGGAGCGCTTCTCCGCGAGGCAGGCACGGCCGGTAACTAGTCGGTGACCGACGAACATAAGTTGACCAACAGAGTTACTTATCTTGGCTTGGTATAAAAAAAAATAATAATAATTAAAAAAAAAAATTTTTGGCAATTACGATCACATTAAATTCTTTATCAAATTATTATTATTATTATTGTTATTATTATTATTATTATTATTATTATTATTATTATTATTATTCGCGCTATTTTTGTTGCTCTTCTCCCTCCCTCCCTCTCTCTCTCTCTCTCTCTCTCGCATCCGGAGGAGGGAAATTCCACGTGACACACAACACGCGGAGGTCCGGCAGCGCCGGGCTCGTTCGGATGGGACACTCGCGGAGGATCTGTAGACGCGCCTGACGCAAGGCTGGGATTTTTCATATGCTGGATGTTGTTTGGAGGGACATGGCGCTGTGGCAGACTCTGGTTACGATCTTGTCTCTACTGGCGGGCATGGCGACCGGAGGAGAGCTGCACGCGCCCTGCTACGCTTGCCGAATATTCAACCTACTGCAGCGAGACCAGCCCGACGCCCGACCGCAGGTACGTGGTTCTGCTCGTTCCCCTGTCGTCTTCCTCCGAGATGTAGCAGCCACCCACCCGCTTTGCAGGTAAACCCCCGGGGCGGACGGGACGGGACGGGACGGGACGGGACCGGTGAAGGGCGAACGACTCGCCGGCTTTCGAAGGTTCCTTTTCTCCGGTGCCCGTGCCGACCGGAGTCAGGAACTTTAGAGCGTTCGAGGATAAGTTTTCGGTGAAGGGGGATGCCGTGTAGAAACAGCGAAGCCCCCGTCCGCCCTCTCGGGGCCACCCGGCGGGACCGGGGTTCTGCTCGCTAAAGTTTCGTCTTAAAAAGAAAAGGAAACAGGACGGACGGACGGACACACACACACACACACACTCACGCAAATCAACGACTTTGCCGTTACCGTTATCCAGTTCAGTGATCATCAATTGTTGTATATTATATCCCCTCGCGCACTTATAAGCGTACAAAAGAAAATCCAAGTCTCACGCTGCGCTGTCTGACGATATCTGAACGGATCGTTTGTAAAATTGACTTTGTTTGCGGTTGTGTTCGTGTGTAATCCACATTTAGTTTGGGTTATGGATATTTTGTTATGAATAACATACAGAAAGTTTTGCATAAATCGCGTTTTTACGGATAGGGAAAAAGAAATTTTGTATTGCTTTTATATATCTGTGAATACATACATACATATGGATGTATGTATGTATGTATTCCCTCTCTCTCTCTAATAATGTGTGTAATTTATCCCTTTTCTCTCCCGTCCCGAGAGAGAGAACGGGAGAGAAAGAGGATAAATAAATATATATATTATATCCCTCCATCTCTCTCTCTCTCTCTCTCATAATATATATGAGGGAGAGAGCGGAAGAGAGATAGAGAGAGAGAGATGAGAGAGAGAGAGAGAGAAAGAGAGAGAGGATAATTATATATCTATATATATATATATATATATAATATATATATCCCTCCCTCTCTCTCTCTCTCATATATTATATATATATATGAGAGAGAGAGAGAGAGAGAGAGGATAAATTACATATATATATAAACTCTCATCTCATCTCCCTGTTTTTGTACTTTGTTAAAACGATGAATTGACTTGAGCCATAATTCGTTTTGCGATATAATGCATTTTGCCGCTACACACATTAATAAGTCTGTTTAGTGCAATACCAACACTGTGGATGTTGGCGCCATGCACAACCTGTAGCGAATCTGGTGATTTACGAGAGATTAAAAAAACAAAAACAATAAAGCCAACCTTGTCTCCATTTAAATTTTCTGCATGTATTAAGACTTCAGTTAAGATGTACCAGCTATAAACCTCTATATTCAGTAAACCTTGCGTGCCGAGTTTGGCACTAATGAACGTCCCCTCGTTAGATTCGTAGGCGTCCCACGTGTCTTTGATACCTCGAGTTATGAGGCTTCCTTGGTTCACACTGCCAAATCTCTTAAGGAAACCTGAAGTCGCTCCCTGATCACCTGTTTATTACCTCCAGTACTTTATCGGCTAATTCATCTCTCTCTCTCTCTCTCTCTCTCTCTCTCTCTCTCTCTCTCTCTCTCTCTCTCCATCCCTCTCTCTCTATACTGACGTCATCTCTCTCTCCCATCCTCTCTCTCTATACTGACGTCATCTCTTCCCTCTCTCTCTCTCTCTCTCTCTCTCTCTCTCTCTGTATACTGACTTTCTTATATCTCTTTGTAAACTGACGTCATATCTCCATCTCTCCATCTCTCTCTCTCTCTCTCTCTCTCTCTCTCTCTCTGTATTTTCTTCTCCCAGCGCTTATCACCTCTTCTCTCTATCGCGTGGTTTTTAAATGATATTGTATTTTGCCCCAGGTGGCAACTGCTCAGGAAACAAAATCATATTTCCTGTAAAATTACCAGGCAACGATGGTACTGGTTCTTTCTGGAAGTCTTAGAGATGATGTGAAGATGACGGTTTTACGTGACGATTATAAAAATGGGTTAGAGGGGGGGGGTTGGTTCTCCGATAACCTAATATAGCCGTGTTTAAGGGTCGTCAGCAAACGTAGACTTCGAGTATTAGACGGAGACTTCAGTAAGGAAACTGATCGTCGTCAGCTTTCATAGCAGACTGTAATCTGATTATACCCCCCCTATTAACAGTGTCAGTTTCTAGATAATCCGCAGTTGTTCCCATTGTTTTATAGTATATTTGAGATAACGTCCGAATCTAATAGCAGCACGTTTTCCTACCGCATCACAGTAATGAGCGTTACGTATTTTTGGGTGACATCTATACCGCGCACTGCTGCTCCCAAAGATCCTCTCTTGCACACTGTAGTTGACGTCCGCGTGACTATTGGGGCCAAACCTGCGAGCGATTTTTAACGACCAAATACCGGATGAGATGCTTTTATTTTCAAAATACCTTTTATATAATTTCGTTTTTATGTCCTAACAGGGGAGGGGTGATGGAATACCAGACTTATCCTTCCAATCACTGCTCTTGCTCCAAGAGAAAAAAACAACAACAAACAAACAAACAGGCGAATTAACTTCTGAAAATCAACCTGACATTCAAGGCATCGCTTTGACAAATTTGGCTTAACCTCCGCGTGCTACTCGACCACCATTTGGTAGTGTACCCAGCTACCTTTCAGATTTGCGTTACTCAGCGCAGGCTGATCCACCGGGGGGGGGGGCTGTGGCCATAAGGGAAAATCCGGGTATCGTTCAAACCCAGCCCGCTTTGCCATTATGAGTGCGTTAAACAGATGCCCAGCCAGTTCGGTACCAGTACTAGCTAGTGCTTCCATCACACTGGCGGTAAGATATTAAAACAAAATACTGACGACGTCGTCATATACGGAGAGCTGCTAGCCCCTCCGATCTACTGTATATCATCCGGTCACCTGAAAAACTGACTCATCGAATTAACATGCGGTACCTTTTGAATCTTCTGTTGTTAGAAGCAGACAAAACCAAAAAAAAAAAAAAAAAAAAAAAATTATTTACATAGACGTTTCAACTGAAAATTGTTTGTTGACCAATTTTTTTTAAAAAAGACAGAGAACTTAATTTCTTGTTTAAGCCAAACGGCTTAAACTTTGCCTATCAGTTATAATAATTTATGCAACAGAAGTAAACCTTCATGACTTTTATGTTTGATACTCTGGCTAATTATTTTTCACATTCTATTTAGTTTTAAAATGAAAAATACTGTTCTTTACATTTGAGATTTTTGGTATCAGTTACATTTACATCCTTTCTTGAAACTATACCTCGCAGGTTGTTTTCGCTAAGATATATATATTGCATAAAATCAATTATTTTTTTTACTTTGAACTGACCAATCATAAATTATTCAAATTTGCCTGAAAAGCATTTCATTATTAAGACATCAAGACTAGCGTGTGCCTTAGTCATCTGCAATCATTTTTTATATTTATTTTCACTTTACTGTCGATATCATTTATGCGAATCAACAACGATCCTAGATCCAAGAGTGAACTCTGTGGCACACCACTAAAAAAACAAACGTGTTGACTTGAGGCTGATTCTGGAACTTAAATACTACTTCTTGGTCACCTGTCTTCTAATTTCCGCAATAACAGCGTGACACGCACCTGTTCGCTTATCGTTTTCTATTGGACTATTTATTTTTTTTTTATGTAGAATTCTATCAGAAGTCTCTCAAAATTCTCCGTATAAGCATGTTCAACTTAATTCTTTTTTTGTTTGTTTGTTTGTTTGTTTACCTTCGACTGACTTAAGTCTTTCAGAAAAGAAAAAAAAAGGTCTAGATTTTACGGGCAGGATTTCTGTAGCACGGAATACCCACGTTGAGAATCGCTTTAAAACATTATCGTTAACCAAATGGTTTATTTAAAAAGTCGGTAGTGCGAGATTTTAAAGTCCTGCAAGCAGATTTGGTTAAACTAGTTTGTAATGAAGCTTCTTTTAAGTTTTAACGTCATCTTCGTAGTGGGTTTTTCTTTAATTACCTTTTCCGTAGATAAGCCACGTGGTGGATAATCGCCTCAATAACGAAATCGCTGGGTGGTAGACGGTTGTTTCAGCAGTTTTACGGCATTGGAGAAAAGATAACCTTATTTTAAGGGATTTCCTTCGACCCGATTCTAACAGCAGTTGTCAGAAGTTGGATTTTTCCTAAATATGTAAGATGAATCAGCGTATAAAGTGAAATAGATCAGCAAAAACAATGAAGACAGATAAGACAACGTTAACAGGTCTTCCTCCTAAGTTTTGCACGCTAAAGAGTTCATGGAGAGTTATAAAAAAAAAAAAGAAAAGAGAGAATATTTCATATTTATAAAAATGTATAACAAATATATTTACTGATAATTCTATTTTTTTTTAAAAACAAAAATTGTATCCATCCGTTTTCCGGTAGATATGAACAAATGAGGCTGAGCACGCACAATACGCCCCCTAGCGATGAATGCCAAAAATGAACGTAATTGCTGAAGTTTCTCAGTTGGAACGACGATGTTTTTGATAATTATTAGTGCAATTTGGAAAGCAAAAAAAAAAAAATGTAACTCTTGACAAATAATAAGTCAATAATGTGATTTTGTGTCTTCCCCGTTTAATCCTTCACATTGATGATTTCAGAAAGAGTAAAAGTGCGAGTCTATTTTCGTGGAACATTTAACAGGGAAGCTAGCAGAAGCAGCCATTTCCCCAACCAGGGATCGCGAATGGGTTTTCTCCTCTTCTATGGTTGTAAGATTTTCTATTTGCTAGTTTCTATAGTTGCCAGAACACTCACACAATGGATACCTTAACACAAATGGCAGGCCAGTCTAGCTAATTAAATGCTATAAAAAAATATCTTTTTTTTTTGTTGTTGTTGTTGCAATTTCAGTTGTCGCGATATACCCGAGGGTGACAGTATTCTGGTGAGTGCGTGTAGTTTCGCACTCGTCCGCTAGGAAATCGTTGCTAATTCTACGCCACCCGGGTTCCCTTGACTTTGTAGAAGAAACCGCGCCCGGAGTTGGTACGGACGCAAGCTTAGCCGACCGCCCCCCCCAACGGGAATCGAACCCAGATCCTCAACGTTAACAGTCCACCAGCCTTACCGCGGGACCAACCGCTCAGACCGATTAACCCTTGCGGTAAACACAGGTGGTGATGGACAGTCAAGCCATTCGAAAAACGAAAGGAAAATCCTTCAAGGAAACCACGGTGGCTGGCACCTGATGAGATTAAGTTAATCTTCGTCTGGTGAAACTTTGCATCAGGCTAAAATAAATGATATTTTTTACTGAATTAATTGATTAGCTGAAAGGCCTGCGTTCACATTTAATCGCTTGCATTGAAATCGAGTTTTCATTTACCAAAAACGCGCTTTCAGTTGAGGAAAACCGTCTCGGCTTCACGCAGAAAAACGTCCAGGTATGCTAGTGCGAATCCACTGCGATTACAAAAAAGAAAAAAAACAACAACAACAGGCTGGACACCGGGTCAGTTCGTCGAGTATCGCCAAGGAATTTACTGCGAAATTCTGTTTGAAAGCCTGGAATCTTGATCAGAGAAGCGACCTTCTGGAGAAGGCGCCATTCCTGTATAAACCGTTACTAACAAAAGACTGGTCTTAATAAATCAGAATTGTCTGTCAGTGTTTCAAATGAACATTTAAAACAAAAAAAAAGGAAGAAGAAGAAGAAGAAAGGAAATGTCAAACCCTGTTTGCGCCGTGTTTCGAATCTTACTAGCTAAATAGAGAAGACGTATAAACGGGTTTTGGCCCGCCGTGATCAATGTCTCCTGTATGGTTCTGCCATTTCAATCTCCCATGCCTTATTTTCGCCTTCAGTCTGTTCCCGCCAGGTGTTCAGATCTCCTTCCACAGCTAATCCTAGGATTACTAGGAGGGACCGGGTCAGGTCGGCCGAAGTCGACGCGCACCGAGCACCATTGCCGAACTGAGTAACTTACTAATATTATTAATTTGTCCTTTATTTAAAAAAAAAATTTTTTTTCTAGATTCTTAACTCTGATGGTTATCACGTGTGTTTTTAGACTTTTTATTCATATACTATACACACAAACAAATTCTAGGATTCTGTCGTTCAAATAGTAAAAAAATTTTTAAAAAAATAAAGAGAGAGATATGACGTCAGTACACAGAGATTACGTCAATAGAGAGAGAGAGAGATGTGATGGAGAGAGATAGATGGGGAGAGTGGTGAAGAGAGAGAGCGAGAGAGAGAGATGTGATGGAGAGAGATAGATGGGGAGAGTGGTGAAGAGAGAGAGAGAGGAGAGAGAGAGAGAGACTCTCAAGCAGCGAATGATGGATACAGGAGTCAAATAGACCAATGCAGTGTTCTCTCATGCGTCAATACTTAGCCTTGACTGGGCACGGCAAAATAAGCATGTGATGGAGAACAAGAGAAGCAAAACGCTACCCCCGCTGCGATGCTAGTAGCTCACGATCGGTACAGACAGTGGAAGAGATCTGATGGAATGAGCGGGCATCACGGATACGTGACAGAACTGAGCCAGTCATCATCATCATCATCATCATCATCATCATCATCATCATCATCATCATCATCATCATCAGAGAACGCCTAATAGACGTGTGCCCTGCAGGAATGACTTAAATGTCTGTATGTTTGCCCCTCCATATAGTTTAGGGTACTATGACGCCATATGTCACTAAATATTTAATAAGAGATGGACTACCAGTTTCTTTTTAACGAAACAGTCAAATGCACTTAATGTTGTATGATGAAGTTCAAAGCAATCTGCTCGGCATTTTTATCTGCTATACTTAGCCTTTTGCCCAGTATATTAACGAACGCAAAGAAAACAGTTTTACAGACTTCATTGTGGAAAGATGGTGTAGATTACTGCCTTATGTACTTTGGGCTGATGACAAGTATTTTCTTGGCTGAATATGCAAAAGTCTTGTCTGTAGTTAATATTGTATTTATCTGTATTTTACGTGCAGCATTGATGTAGCCAAATATAAAATGCAAAATGTTTACCGCATCGATACATGGCATTAAAGGCAAGAACTGAAATATTTAATACCATTATGTTTGCAGTTGATGATTATCAGGTGATGCGAGAGATTTCAATGACTGGTCTAAGGCAATTCCGTTCTTCAGATAATATTATTTGCCTGTTCTTTATATAGCGTTGGACTTGCTTCCAAATCGGAAAAACAACCTGTCTAGCATTATCCTTTTCTTTCTGTATCTCTGCTTTATGAGAAGCAGTCTTTAAAAAAAAACCAAAAACACAACGATTCCGATATTGTTGTAGTTCAACTGTAAACTTGAAATGAAGATACTTCAGCTCTGGATTTGAACAAAAGACAGTCGAGTTATCGTTATTTGACTTACTCTAATAGCCGCCCATTCTCTTCCACCATTACACGGAGAGTAAGTGGCGTGAAAAAAACGCCAATATACGAACAGTAAATCAGTTGTAAAATCCATAAAAGTCCTTCTAAAATAAATCAGGTGAACACATTTATTTTGTAAAGAATTCATATTAACGGAATCAAGCAAATAGGTTTGCAATAGCTGTTCACAATACATCTGTGAGAAGAGTTGTCCGATCCAACTTACCGCAGGGTTGGATCACCGTGGGGCAAACACTTTTGAGAATTCGAAGATCTTAAAGGGACAATTATTCCCCTTTCACTGCGCCTAATCAGTAACTGCGTTACTGTATTCTTACCCCGTGTACTCTTTCAAAAGGTGAAAGGATGCTTAATTTGGTTACCCTGTTCGTATTGATGACAACACGGCAGGCCTGTTGATTGTCTTCAGAAGTGTCCGTTTCAACAAGCACCGCAAACTCCGAAGCTCCGACAGAATGTTTTATGTATCTCTCTCCGGACGAAGCGACGGGCAGATAACAATCAATATGAATTCTTCTGGACATTACTTAGTGTTGGAGGAGGAAGGGAAGGAACCAATGACGATTTCAGTTGACAAGCTGTTAATTAAATAAAAATAGTCCATCAGGAAACACACAATGAGATTAATTGCCCGTTAAGTAGGGCCAGTAAAGAAATCGTTAATTTAAAAAAACAAACAAACAAAACCTGGCATGAAGCTTGCATTAAGTTATGCACATGGATGACCTGAGTTTTGAGGTTTATATTACTTAGAAGTCGTCTCTCGGTACTTTCACTTAGTTTCTTGGTCACGTACTTTAATGTGAATAGATTTCTGACACACGGCATCGAGCTTTTCTTTTCCAGTGAGATCAGAGAGTAATTGATCAAATATTTCCCGCTCAGTCCAGTACCGAGAGTAATGAGGCAGAAACCTAAACCGGAGACGGATATCTTTAATTGGAAAATACTAAATTTAATTCAATGAATATTTACCAATTCGTTACCCGCCTGGAGAGCCGGTAGTCGAAGAACTGAACTGCCATGGCCGCTGGCCTGAGGTCGACGACTTCCGGTTAGCGTCGGCTCGATTCGGCGTACTTGATGAGAGGCGTGACAAGTTAAAGTCTGCCTGGAGAATACCTGATTTCCATAGACCTGGGCGACGTAGGGGACTTAGCCAAGTGGTTATGGGTACGGACTCCAGCTATACGGCCCATGATTGTCGGCTAATTATTTACCGATTTGGCATTTGAGTCGAGCTTCGCTCCATTTCCAGAGACCGCATTTTTCTTTCACTCTCCGAACTAAGGCGGCTCGTTTACGTAAATCGAAGGCTGTGGAAATGTTTTTTTTTTTTTTTTAAATTATCGTCGCAGAGCGCGAACATGAATGTCAAAACAAATTTCATGGGGCAAGCCTTGCTCGGATAACAGTTACGCGCCATCTGGATTAACGGCGACAATTCAGAGAAGAAAAATGGCGGTTCTTCGTACCGGTACGAATGTCACCGTCACGTGATTTTTCGTAATTTAAAAACAAAAAAAGGGGCAGCAACTCCTCTTGGCAACCCGAAAACAGTTATGGGAGGCTTTTTTTCCTTCTTCTTCTGGTGTCACACGCAACAGAATGTTAAATGTATCCAGCAAGCCATGATCTCAGAGTAACTAACAGCAGTTTACGCCATCCTATATTTATTCAATTATTTTTGCCATAAATTAAAGAAAACAGATTTTAACTATAGCCCCGTCCCGCTAGGTGTCGCTGTGGGCGCCAGACTGCGCGGGGGAAGTAAACAAGCCATATTTTTGTAATTAACTATTTATTTATTTATTATTTTTTTACTTGCACCGGGTTGGGCGTAGAGTTGTCAGTTTCTTTCGAGATTGAAGTTCTCATAGTGGGGGGCATCGTCTGCGATTTATTCCCAAGCGGAGGGTCAGGCCACGCCAGCTGGAGGTCGGTATATGGCCAGGGCCAAGCGTTTTGCGGGACCTTAGATCTGCAATGCCAAACGTCTACCTTCAAATCGGGTTCATCTGGCCTGACACTCCATCCGCATCGCTTCCAAATGCTGACACTCCATCCGCATCGCTTCCAAATGCCCGGTTTTATGGCACCTCTGAGTCGTGTGTCGACCGTTAATTTTAGAAGGGGGTTTCTTCAGTCTGAGATGCGAGAGGAAAATCACGCTTCTGCGGGAGAGGGAAGAGTGAGGGTGCAATCACGCCCGGGATGGAGGTATGCCGAACTGACGCGTTCACGACCGGGATTCGAACCCGGGCGGGCTCTCAGCTCTCTTCGAATACCAAGCCGCGGCCTATATATATATATATATATTCATTCGGCATTTATTTCTGTGTATTGCCATTTTCTGTTATTATCTATTTAAGCAGCTTTTCTCGTGCATATTAACTTATCTAATAACCCCAAAAGTTACCCAAACGTTTGCAAATGAGCAAATGTACAACATGAAATCGAATTCTGAACACAAAGTAGTGTAATCTTTATATAAATGATCGATCGTCAGGCACAGGTTCTTTCGATGATAGTATCTGTATTAAGATATGCAAGCAAAATAGAATAAATAGTTAGGAGGATTTATCATCCAGATATAAATGGTTGTTTCATTTTCCCAGATTGATGCCTCAAAGACAGGAATTTTTTTTAAAAAATACAACAGAGTGGTGAATGATCTGATGGACCACGGAATGATTATCATGTAATAGGAGAGCTAGTATGCACTAATAAGATTTAAGAAGTTCTATGAGGATGGAAACGTTTAATAACATCGCATTGTTTGTGTGTAATAAGGTGTCTTTTGGTACTGATACTAGAAGTAGCTTAACTGGAGCCATGGAAGAGACCGGGTTACTGTTTTTGTTGTTGTTGTTCTAGGAGAAGATCGGCCATATGAATTGTTTTCTGCCGCCTTAAGAAAACATGAGTCTAAGTGTATTCCAAATGCATTCAGATCGCCTGCTCTTTAATGGTAAATGGAGGAGGACCATCTGCCAGAAAAAGATCGCAAGAAAACTGATTTAATCAGAAGCCGGATGAAGTCAGTACAGAGAGAGAGAGAGAGAGAGAGAGAGATGGAGATGGAGAGCGAGAGAGAGAGAGAGAGAGATATTCCCTTTAACACGCACGCTATGACAGCAGTTGGTCCTCTGTCTTCTCTTTCTCGAAGCATTTGGCTGAATCAACCGAATACGTTTTTTAAAAAATTGCTTAAATAGAAGAATTTAACGCAAATTTGATTGTATCTTATTCCTCACCTTTTTAATTAAAAGAAAAATCAAAAGAGAAGGCGGTAGTGTAGGGCCAATCACCTTGAGCTAACCCTTCACGAATAAATCTGAATGGGATTTGCATGCACCAAACCATTCCAGTCTCTTGTAATTCTTCGAATCATTCATTTTACAACGGAAAATATCAACATGAATATATATATATCAGAGGCACAACTATTTTTACGGAATATATTTAAATTTCTATGCAAAAATCCCACCTTATCTATCATTAATGCTATGGCAGACGTGCCCAACTCGACCATATCCGATAATTGTCGTACTAAAGCTTGGTTCGTACCATTCCATGATGAATTATTTACGTTGGTCTTGCTTTTTTTTTAATATCTGGTTGGGGGGGTAATCATTTTAGATTTGCATATTCATAAGTGGTTCGCAACGCCAGCTTGGCCCTCCAGCTTAGGCAGCTGAAATAAACACCCCTTCAAACATTTTCTTAACCTTTATTATGTGTCGTAAACGTGCCGCGGCAGTTCGTTAATGTACCCCGACAGAGATAAGTTATTCCCGATGGCAGCTTGACGCGATGCCACGCCGTTTGGCAAGATGATTTAAGCGAGATTCTGAATTCATTTCCATAGGAATACTATTCAGCTGTTAATTTTAAGACGATGACAGTCCAGAAATTATAACATGCTCACGTAGAAGGAAACAGAAGGATGCCAATGGCCACTTTACAATGCGAGACATTCCGCTAAATGCACTTTTCTCGCAAGAGGGTTAAACACAGTGGCCCGAGGAAACGAAACTGCTGTTTGTAACAGTGTATATATATATATATATATATATATATATATATATATATATATATATATTGCACTGGTCAAAAGAATATAAATGACGCATTTGTTATGGCTTTCAATTAGCCCTGACGGCCCAATTCTTCAGTTTTTTTGTTGTTGCCAAAACGTAGCCGATAATAACGGCAGGCTTTTGTTTATTGCTTACAGGACCTAACTAGAGTTTAATCTTCTCTGTTGTAAACTGATTTTGTAAAAAAAAGAAGAAGAAATAATAATTACAATAACAATAAAGTATGGAAATAAATCATTACCGAACAGAAAGGAAGCAAACCATGCTTCGTACGATAAATCTGATGGGAATAATGAGATGGTATCGATAGTGTAAAGCTCGGTTTTCAGGGAATCGTTAACTGAAGGAAGGGTATTATACATATAAATGCGGAAATCAGCGCGAAAGCTGGGGGAACTTTTGAACCCCTCTCCCCCACCCCTTTACCAGAGAATTCCAGCGCCTGCCGATTGCAAGTATATTGTCCTTTGTTTTGGGGATAATTTTAGTCTGGGTTCCGGCCGGTAAAATTTTGCACGCGTAGTTTACGGATAATGGGATGGCGTATGTCCATAGTCTGCTGGCTGCAGGGTTGTTATTGTCCCGCTCCTCGTCCGATTACCGGCTCAGAAAACCATCAGCTCGTGGTGAGCGAGCTGCGCGACTTGCAGTCGGTCACCTGATCTCAGAGCATGGTAACTTTATACATCACTAAACCCAGTTGTTGTTGGTCTCTCTCTCTTTCTACTGACGCCATCTCTCTCTCTCTCTACTGACGCCATCTCTCTCTCTCTCTCTACTGACGCCATCTCTCTCTCTCTCTCTCTACTGACGCCATCTCTCTCTCTTTCTCTACTGACGCCATCTCTCTCTCCTTTCTCTACTGACGCCATCTCTCTCTCTCCTTTCTCTACTGACGCCATCTCTATCTCTCTCTCTCTCTCTCTTTCTCTACTGACGCCATCTCTCTCTCCTTTCTCTACTGACGCCATCTCTATCTCTCTCTTTCTCTACTGACGCCATCTCTCTCTCCTTTCTCTACTGACGCCATCTCTCTCTCTCTTTCTCTACTGACGCCATCTCTCTCTCTCTCTTTCTCTACTGACGCCATCTCTCTCTCTCTCTTTCTCTACTGACGCCATCTCTCTCTCTTCTTTCTCTACTGACGCCATCTCTCTCTCTCTTTCTCTACGACGCCATCTCTCTCTCTTTCTCTACTGACGCATCTCTCTCTCTTTCTCTACTGACGCCATCTCTCTCTCTTTTCTACTGACGCCATCTCTCTCTCTTTCTCTACTGACGCCATCTCTCTCTCTTTCTCTACTGACGCCATCTCTCTCTCTTTCTCTACTGACGCCATCTCTCTCTCTTTCTCTACTGACGCCATCTCTCTCTCTTTCTCTACTGACGCCATCTCTCTCTCTTTCTCTACTGACGCCATCTCTCTCTCTACTGACGCCATCTCTTTCTCTACTGACGCCATCTCTTTCTCTACTGACGCCATCTCTTCTCTACTGACGCCATCTCTTCTCTACTGACGCCATCTCTTTCTCTACTGACGCCATCTCTTCTCTACTGACGCCATCTCTCTCTCCTTTCTCTACTGACGCCATCTCTCTCTTCTCTACTGACGCCATCTCTCTCTCTCTCTCTCTTTCTCTACTGACGCCATCTCTCTCTCTTTCTCTACTGACGCATCTCTCTCTCTCTCTCTCTCTCTACTGACGCCATCTCTCTCTCTCTCTCTCATGATTTTGACGCAGTCTCTTCAATACCGACTTCGTAGACGGCGTTCGCGGTTTCTGTCAATCCCGATGTTCTGTCGTTATCAGGCAACCGGAGTCTGGTCTGGGATAATTTCTGCTACTGTCTATAGCGTTGTCAAGGCAAACGAGGAGAGACGGACTCCACGCGCACCGTCGGTCCAGCTGCAACCATTCCAAAAGGATAGTCATCTACCTGTCCGTTCTGGTTGTGGGTTCTATAAAGCGATATCCGTTTTAATGGGCGATCATTCCCACTCACACCTTTTCCCCTTCTCGGCAACAGATGCTTACGTCACGCAAGAGAAAGTGTATTTTGCATAGCTGAAGTTTTGATAAACTTGCGAGAAAGGTTTGGTAAGCGAGTCTGGCAGCAAAAACGCAATCTGATCGCCGTTTTATATTATAAATCTCCGTATTTCTTGGAAACGGCGTTACTTCTTAAGATTTTGGTTAATTTTCTGAAGGATAGTAGCTAAGCCCCCTTCCTGAACCAGGTCACTTGTAATCTTCTTTACAACACGTGACCCATCCTTATCGTCTTGCTTACTTAGTCAAATATACTCAATTCGAGAGGCGTGAGAGGGTGGAACGATACTGGCTTAAACCCAAGGAAAGGTTATAATGTGTAGCAGCTTCTTTGGCCCACGTGACACAGATTTTAAGAGTACTGGGGAGCTTCAAATGCACCCCAAGTGATATACATACATACATACATACAGAGTATTAAGATTCATGTCCATTTTTCATACACCTTTCGTTCCTAAGTTCTTCTGAACCTTCGGATAGCCCTGTTGTGATGTATTTACTTTCCAGAATAATATCTGGAAATCAAATTGCGTGACGTAAGATCTAGATAAATATAATTTGAATTGCCCTTTCTTGTTAAAATGCTACCGGTATATTTGGGAAAAGAAGCATTTTCTGTTATGTTTGCTCCTTAAATTATTCTTTAAAATAAAGGACAAATTAATAATATCAGTAAGTTGCCCAGTGCTTACTATCCTAACGCTCTACATCTTTTCCGAAATTTATAATTCGATATTCTTGCCGTTTTTTTCAAACTGGCTGTCGTCCCCACCCTATTACTGACCGGGCACTGCCCCCATAATGTAGCTACAATTCTACAATCGCAATAATTCAATTCATTAAATTATAAATATTTACAATAAATGTCCTACGAATATTTATACCGAGTCTGTCATTGCCACTAAAGTTTATTAAGAATAGCCAGCTTAAAGTTATTTTATTTTATTTTTTTAAAAAAAAATTAGCATTGGCACAAGGCCGAGCGGAGAGTACAAGTTCGAGTGCCAGTCGGGACTGTTTTGGTTTGGCGGCGTACCCGACTCGAACCGTCGCCACTATAAAGGGTTCGCGCCAGAGTTCGGCCAGCTAGGGAGCACCGCCAACAGCGCCGTCTACAGTCTCGAAAGTTGACGACACCACCACGCCCCCATTACGACGACACGACTTTCAGAAAGGGAAAACAACAATTACGACAGAGTTGTCGTTAAGCTAGAGATACTGTCGACGTCCCTAATATCAAGAAAGTCTAATAATGCTCTCACTAGCTTACGCTTTCATGATTTCTCAACTTGTCTGGCCAGAGGACCTTCAGTAAGTAGTAAGCCTTCGACTTTATCGGTTATTAATGAACAACCCCCCCATCGACAGCAGACTTAGCTTCAATTACATTCCAATTATTAATAATTCTGCATCTGTAATGTATGTACTAACAATCGTAAAATATGATCCTAAAAGGGGTAACGTTTACTTATTTCGTTATCTTTAGCCAGTCTTAATTATAAACCGGTACAGTACTGCCAAGAAATTCAGCTATTAAAGTTAGTGCGACAAAAAAATGGCTTTGCTTTTACCCAATTCCAGTCCGTGAGTAAACGCTGAGTACGTTCCCTCCTCCTCTTGCCTGTCTTTCAGAACTAGGCGGAACGCCTTTTGTTAGCAGGAGCTTGCACACCGTGATCGGGGCACAGGAAAGACCCGACCATTTAAGCCGTTAGTTAAAACTAGATTGGCTAGGACATGCAATCGAGAAATGGCTTCGGTACAGAGATAGAGAGATGACGTCAGTGTCACGTGGAGCCTCATCGTTGGTTTTCACGAACGGTCGAGAATCGATGGGAACCACTCCTCCCTGCCAGTAAGTTCCATAGCGGTACAGCGGGTCTTTGGCAGAACCTTGCCATGTTTTTTTTCCCCCGTTGTCACTTAACTTTCATGACAATCCCTGGATCCGTTTACACTAATACACACTCGTGTCCTGATATATATATATATATATAACGATACATCAATTCAGCAAGCGTTCACCAATCTGAGCAAACACATTTATCCTTTGAACCGTGCATTTAAAACTCTGATTTATCCGGTTCCAACACCAATTTCCATTCATCAGTCTTCATATGTAGAGTTGCCCACGGTATATACCATTTCAATCTTATTTTCAGCCCTTAAAAGAGGAGTATGACAGCTACGCAAGCAACGATTATCTCCATTAATAGCGATCTGTAAGTTAGGGTTGGGTGTTTTAATGAACCCAACAGTTAAGCGAGAAAGAGACAACAGAAATAGGTTCACCAGTGTAGCTGCTTGTGTGTAGTTTGTTTATTCGTGTTGTAATAATCATGAAAGCTAAATTAAATCGTGTAAACACGTTTCGCCTTTTGTGATAGAGAGGGGGAGAGATACAGTGTGCATTCGTAATTATATGAAGATGTTATTTCTGTAACCTCGCTTTAATGAAAATAACTATCGCTAATAAAATTTCCAGCGTAGACCCGGGCACATGTTTCTTTAAGGCTTCTATTTTTTTTTTTTGAAGATTTTGTTGCCATTGTTTCTTTTATACCCATTTGTTATGCAGATGGCCATCGCGCTTGATTATCGGATCGGCCTACTGGAAAACTGAGAGCCTTCGTATTTACCACTCTCTCTCTCCAAGACGTTAAAAGTTATCGCAGCTTCAGCTGGCTCTGTCGCGCACCTGCCTGGCGCTGCTGCTGTTGCTTGCTTGCCCACCCACTCCGGCACGCATATCGTGCGAGAACCCGTCGTCATCGGCCAACTACGTTTGAAATGAACCGGTAATTCTAACTGGCATCTAGTGAAACTCAAGTACAACGCCACTTATGCGCGCCCAGTTCTAACTCAACGATGGCAATCGCACGCCGGGGTGGAGAGGAAGGCCGGGCTAAGGGAGAGGGGAACTTGGGGAGCCATTTCCTACACGGGAGCTAACTCAGCAAGGCAGCGGTTGGCTTATCGCGTTTCGAAATATCTAGGCGGGGGGAGGAGCTGAGGATCGAAACATATATACGTGTAGATTTACACTGCATTCCATTGTTTTTATTTAAAGCAGCGATGCCGTGAAATTTCGTGCTATTATATAAAAACGTTAGTAGAAAAATTGGTTGCCAGCCAAAATCAAATTGTTTCTCGGGTCACACTGACAGCAGCTGTGCCGATCTTATAAATCCTTTACACACGATACTCGAAGACTCGTAGGTGGCCTCCTGGTAGCCAACCTATTTATTATTCGAAACAAGAAGGAACTAACCACGTCTGTTCAAGCATCTCTTTTTCTTTCTCCTTTATTGCGCGCAAATTATCATTGTTCCGAGATTTTTTTTTTTAAAAAAAACCGCGCGGTGCGTCTCTTAACACAAAGACGAGCCCGCCCACAAATCCTATCAAAGCCCTAATCAGATTTATCCTTGTGGGGGGAAAAAAAAGCGCAAAGAATTTGAACGTCAAAAAGCTTTCTCGGATGTAACGAGAATAAGCGAGGTTTTCTTTTGAATTGCAATCATGCGTCAGGGCTCAACGGTTAGCCATAGAAACTCGGTAGGGAGGAAAGGTATTAAGATGCAGTAGACTGCAGAATAAACGATGTTCGAGTTGACAAGCATAAACTAAACATGCAAACAGTTCTGTTAGCTTCCTGCAGTTCTTAAATAATGGAGAGAGAGAGAGAGAGATTCCCCCCCCCAATAGTCCCACGTCTTCATACAAAGCATTTGGCAGAGACAGTTTGCTTATATATTTGTTTGTAACGTCTCCACGTGACAAGAGTTTAACTCTTTGTATACGACTCGGAGCGCATTTTCCCCACCTCTATACGGACCCGTGTTACTCAACGCAGGTTGAGCCACAGGGGCTGCTGCGACACGCAGAACCTTCCTTCGTTAATGTAGCCCTTTTGTGGTGACAAATCCCTATGTATATTGCTCTACCTTTACGTGTTTGCGGAATATATGCACCCAGCCCGCATATTAATCGAAGTAAGTTCCAGTACAATCAGTACACTTCTGCCTTCGAGATACCATTTTGAAAACAATCTGGATTTCTGGAGATGATAAACTGCAGTCTGAATTGCTGCTTGGTTGGAGGAGGATTTCGTATGGAGGAAGCTGTCGAGGTGTTCGAAAGGGTGTCTGGGCGAGGGATAACTTGGTACTCCAAAGTGTTCAGTTTTTGAAGAGTCACTTTCGCCACATGAGGACGAGCATTGTCGTGGAGCAAGATCGCACCTCTTCGATTCACCATTGGCGGCTCTCATTGTTTGGAGAGTTTCTGATGAACGACGTTTAATTCACGACAGTTCCTTTCAGCTGTGGCTTCGCCAGGTCGCGGGAGGTGATAGCGGATGACACCAGTTGCATGCAGTCCAACAAACAGCGGCCATGATCTTCTTCTGGTGGAAGCTGGGTTTTGGAGTGTGTTTAGGCGCCTTGTCTCTGTCGAGCCACGACGGTTTTGTTGTTGTTCATTCAACTCGCGAGGCACCCAACCTGTCAACCCCCTCTTCACCTCGCCGATTGCGTCAAGATGCCGGGAAGCAGTTGCGGGGCTCACGCCAAGCTCTCCGGCAATCTCTCGCGGTGTTTTTCCTTGGATCGGCTTCAACTGAGGCTTTCAGACGGTCGTCGTCACAGCCGGAAAGAAGTCCGCTACGTTCCCTTATCTTCGAGGCTCCCATCTCCAGATCGAAACTTGGCAAATCATCGTTGTATTGTGCGCTCGTTTGTTGTGTCCCCCCCCCACACACACACAGACAGACACACCCCTTCACAAGCTGGCAGGAAAATGTACCACAAACACTAACATAATATAGAAACCGACAAAACGTTTGTAACGACCTGACACAAATTGGGTCAACGGTGTATTGACCCCTTTAAAAAATTTTTTTTTCCGCGCCAGGGTCCCTTTAACGTATCTACAGAATTCCCCGTGAGCGTCTAGAATAACTTAGCGTACGACAGTCGTCTCCCTGCTCATAGCCTTTCCGCTAATTCGTTCGGCCGCCCCTCCCACCCCCAGCCTTCCGACGTAGCACAGAAATCTCCATTATTTATGCCCGTCGATTAGGGGTCATGAGAAAAACCGAATCATCCAAAGGAAATTTGCAGACCACTTCAGGAGAAACCGATAACCTAAGTCTGCCTAATTTCAGCTGCTGTCCAAACGTCGATTGCTCTCATATTAACCCGCGTTGACAAGGAATCGGCCACATCTACAATGCCGGGTCTTCTCACGTGTGCCCCATACCAATGAGATCATTAACCACAAGAGAGAGAAATCAGCAGTGACAAGCGGTTACAAACAAGCTAAAGTCAACTTGATTTTTTTTTTTTTTTTAAGATTCTCTTTCTCTCGGTTCTTTCTAGTATAAACAGCCAATTGATCGCAAATTAAAAGCCCCTAGCCCTTAAGCTGATCCTTATGGTAGCGCCGCGTTGGCTTTCTTTTCTTTCTTTTTTATTTATAGAACTCTGGCAATCGCGCGAAGCTTAAAGGAAACAGTTCAAATCAGCTGATGGATATGAGCCTCAGCTTCGATTATCTCTGCCTTATTTCCGTTTACCAGTCTCTGAACTGGGGGAGATACTTTGACCGTAGTGCTCCGGTTATCCGCAAGAGAGCGCTGCGCTGCCCGCTTCGGCGGACGGGGGAGTGGGCATATTTTTGCTAGAACTGTTCCGTTTTAGACGTGTGAGGAATTTTGAACTCACGCAGCCGGGCCAATGAAAAGGAGAAAGAGAGAGAGAGAGAAACCCTACCGGAGAGGGTGGGTACGCCAACCCGGATCAAGCAAGGGCTCACTCTGCTCGGCAGTCCAGTGGACTAACCACCAAGCCACCGGCCGCCCATTTTTTTTGTTGAACGGGCGACGCTAACTACGCGGTATTGTCAAAAGTAGACACCTGGAAATAATACCAAATGATTATTGCGTAAGTGCAGTTGCCGGTGAGAGGACGGCGGCCGCCATTAGTCTGGCTTCGAATCTGCTAGAGTTCGATCAGCTGGGTGAGAAACGTCTGGCGTACATTAGACCAGTCGGGCGGTGACGACAGCAGCAGAGGTGGCCCGACGTGAGAGAGACCTCCCGGGTCCTCGGGGCCCCCGGTGTCGGGTGGACCGGGCCGCTTGTCGGCTCGACGAACGTCTCTCAGTAACGAGGAGGACTCGACGGAGAACAACAGGCCACTTGTCTTTACGGGATGCGATGCCATTGACAGAGCCTCGTTCGGAAGTCAAACTCACTCAACAACAGCAGCAAGCCGGCCCGGTGGGGCAGGTGGTAGCGGGTTAGCTCTGTAAGGGGACCGTTGCTCCTGTACCGGGTTCGATCCCAGGCTGGGGTCGGAGGAGAGTTGTCGCTGATGATCGCCATAGCGTGAAACAGATGTACGGCATCTCCTTGGTGCCCGACTTGAGAGAGACCTCCCGGGTCCTTGGGGCCCACGGTGTCGGGGGACCGGGCCGTTTGTCTGCTCGACGAACATCTCTCAGTAACGAGGAGGACTCGACAGAGAACAGGCCACTTGTCTTTACGGGATGCGATGCCATTGAAAGAACCTCGTTCGGAAGTCCAACTCGCTCAACAACAACAACAGCAGCAGCAGTGCATGCACTCGCCGTGGACTGGGAATTTCTTCGGATTCCATGTTAGTGCCCGTGTTGGAGAGCTCGGTTGTCCGTGTGAACATACGGCGGAAATTCGCTGTGCCACTCGGTCACCAACAGACATTTATGAAATGCTATAGACAATTCTAGAACAGTCCCTTGATGTTACGAGAGCAGGAGAAAGAAAACAAAAGCGCAGTTTCCTTCCCTACGTGTGATAATATATTATTAACATACACCGTTTTAAATCCGGTTAAATGAGAGACCCAAGGCCAAAAAGTTGTTCATTGAAATTTCAACCGGAAAAGGGTTGGTTAGGATTCCTACACCAAGACGAAAAGATAGGGTGGAGACTGAAAATAGTTCCGGAATGAAAAGTACAAGAAACTTACAAAGAGAAAGTTTTAAGCAGTTTAATTATCCTGCAATTTAAAAAAAAGAAGAAAAAACATATGTAAACTGTTATTTGAGTACCCGGCATTTGTTTTCCGTGTAGAGGCTGGTAGACAGGCGTAGAGGCCATGCTTCACGCGGACAAAAACGACACAGATGAATAACGACGATCGAAGAGCAGAACAGCCAAGAAACTTCCGGTAGACACCAGCAGCAGAGAAAGCTTACTCTAGTCCTTTCATAGCTTTTATACTCCGACTGGAAACGGACCAGGAGGAAGGACACAGAACCCAATGCATTACATGTTGCGCATGGGCTCGACGCCTATTTCGAGAACAGGTATTTCAGAAGGCCAGATCGATGTTTTTAAACTTCGATCACGCTGAGATGGACTTCGTCAATGAAGACGCCGATAGAGCGATCTCTTTAACTGTATCTGTGTTTGCTAATTAGCGGAGGAGAATAATGCGCGTCTAGGCCGGGAATTAAAGACAATTCTTTTTTTATTTATTTATTTATTTTTTGGACAAGTTTATGTAGCGAAAACGCATCAGGCTTTTGGATAGATTGACTTTTTGAAGAGTCCAAAACCGCTTTGACCCGTCTTTGGTGACGCGGTCCTCGCAGACGGATTCTGCGCGCTCTGGGTGGGCCAGATGGGGGGGGGGAGAGTAGGGTAACCGTTGACTTCCGCCGGTCCGTGCGAAATAAATAAAATTCTGCACGGAATGAAAGCGGACAGGAGGAGCCACTGACACGTTTTAACCGGTTCTGGTTCGAACCCGCCCAGCTTCGCTTGTCGCACCCTTTTTCTTTTGTTCCGTAAATGGCCTCCACGTCCGAAATAGCTTTGACCCCGTTATCGCTTATCCAAATAACGATGACAATAAATACAAAAAAAAAAATGGATTTAGCGAAGAGTCCATCTGTTACGCATGCGCCGTAGTCCGGCATCGGTGTAAATCGATCACCTTCCGGCCAGACACATCACATGACTCTCTCTCTCTTTTTTGTTATTCGTTACCGACAAACTATTTCCCCCCAAAAAAAATATGAAACAGCGACAAATATTCAAGGTTCTGTAAATACATCATTCGGCAATACCTCACCTGAAAGGGTCTGGGATTTATGACGCTGAGCTGAAAAGTAATTTTCTTACGCAGAACGCTCGCGCCATGGATTCTCTCTCTCTCTCTCTCTCTTCTCTCTCTCTCTCCCCATCTCTCTCTCTCTCTCTCTCTCTCTCTCTTCTCTCTCTCTCTCTCTCTCTCTCTCTCTCTCTCCATCTCTCTCTCTCCATCTCTCTCTCTCTCTCTCTCTCTCTCTCTCTCTCATATCTCTCTCATATCTCTCTCTCTCTCTTCTCTCTCTCTCTCTCCTCTCTCTCTCTCTCTCTCTCTCTCTCTCTCTCCTCTTTTCCCACGGACCCGATATATGTTACGACCTTGCTTTGACAATCTCTGGAAGGGGAGGGTGTGTGTGTGTGTGTGTGTGTGTGTGGTGTGTGTGTGTGTGTGTGTGCGCTTGGTACCGAAGTTATCTGTTCGAACAACTGAGAATCCGCGAGACCACAGGAAGTAGGTGTGCGCGCGCGTGTGTAAGTATTTTTGTTGTTGTTGTTTTTTTTTGAGAAGAATATAGAAACAAACTGATCAATATCTCGTGCTGGAACCCTGGAATATTTCTCAAAGCAGACACAAATTTACTCTACACGGATGCACTCGTGATATAGATTGCTCGGGGAGGAGGGGAGGGGTTTGTGAAATAGTAATTATTTGCAATTTTCCCCCCGACAAGAGAAGCTCCCGTCTGTTTTTTTTTTTTTTTTATTATTATTTGGCAACCGTAGTAGAGTTTGTCGGCGGTTTCTCCTTACGTCTCGCCTAGTTTAATCGTGAAGCAAGCTGATGCCTTTGCCATTAATTCAGTTACAATCAACAGGTTTAAAGAGCACCCCGGGACCTTTCCGGTTCTCCCGCCCGCCCTCTAAAACGTAAAAGAGTCTGTCAGGTGTTTTCCGGCTAGGCGTGCCACGCGCAACCTCTTAACGGACCGAGAGCCGCCCCGACCTCGCCCCCGGGGGCAAGGGGGCACTCCTCACAGCGTACTCGGGTGGGAGTGCAGCCCAACCCGGCTCGTGCTCAGCGCGTGTTTGTTTATTTTTCATTGATATTAGGGGCCCGCGTTAATTCAATTTAAAAGCTCTATGCTTAATTTAAAAAAAAAAAAATCGTACAGGTTAATTAATATTTAATGCACTCGGATGGTTTTTTTTAGTTGCGCATTAGTGACGAATCGTTCATCCGTAATCCGGACCACCATTAATAGCAAATATAAACCCCCATATCCTGCTTAGCAGAACCGAAATCCACAGCAAAGTAAGCCGATCTGGGGATACATGGATTCTGCTCTCAGCTGTTTTGGTTCTGCGCTAAATCCCACCCTTTCCACCCCACCTCACGTCGCCACAAGCTACCGAACACGGAGCATCTTTCTATAAAGTTAGTAGTAGTAGTAGTAGTAGTAGTAGTAGTATACGCACCTTTTAATATCTAAACGAGGCGGCTTACGTGGCTGTTCTTAGCAAAACTGGAAACGGCGCAATGGCAAAATGGCAAACGCCCGAGATAAGGTTAGATTCCCAATGAATGTTTTCCAACAAGTACCAGAAAAGGAAAGTATATCAAATAAACAGGGGTGCCCTCCCTCCGTCCCACCCCACGATTATCATCCAGTAGCAAATAATTTTCACTGGACAAATTGTTTCTGTCCTTTTCCAGACCGTGTAAAGTTTCTATATTGAATGGCTGATTGTATCTGAACTATTCGTCTGCTGTAACGAGGTATTCAAAACAATGTATATATCAGCTTGATTTAGTATCTGAACGGTGTCCAACTGTGTAACTAGGCAACCAAGCTATTTCAGCTTTTCAGGAAGAAATGTAGAATTCCATCAGAGTAACCAAAGCAAAGTTAAGTCGCTGTAAGAAGTACACAACCCTAACACAGTATGTCATTGTTATTTTCTACATTTCTTACTGTTTCATGCACTATATAATTATATTTTAGTCAGTCTAAAGATATATATTTAAAAAATTATAACGTTTTACTTTCATTGAACGAGTTTTTATTTAAGAGATTTTTGTTCTGGTGAAAACGTGTGCCTGGAGTGCATTGTTAGCTTATTAACAGTCAGAAATGCGGCAGAAATCTGATCAGATGTCCGACTTAGTCGGTTCGCGAATGTCCTGGATCTTAAATTATTAGCTGAGTCCCTTTTTAATGGCGATATTTCTGGGTATATCGTTATATTGACGTTTACTACTTTTGACATTTAATGTCAGATTAATAGCACCCAGAACTGGTCTTTTGTTTCTTTATGCCAATCGTTACAGATCAAGTAAAGATAGAATTGTCGCCTTTTTGTTCTTTATGGTAGCCATTAAAATAAATTAGAAAATATCTTTCTTATACTAGCCTTCCCCCCCCCACTATTCTGTTGCGCCCTCAAACGTAATTTTTTTTGGCATCTTTTCCATCATTTTGAAAGCATTTTAGAAATAAGAGGACGTTCATTAAGTCATTTGTTTACTGAAATCCTTTTATTTTATCAGATAATAGCTATTTGGATTTTTTTTTCTTCTGTCAGGCAAATATCGGCCTTGTCCAGTTCCAGTCACGTGATGCTTAGATATAAATAAAAATGATTTACAGTATTACATTCATTCCATCTCTAGCATAAATCGGTGGCCCATTAGCTGACTTAGTTATTAGTACAGCAAACAGCTGCAGAATTCAAGGAGAGTTCTGTATTGTCACTAATCCTTACTATCCAGTAGTTCTATTAGTGTAATTTCTCTTGAATGCGAAAGACATCATTTCTATGCTTTCCATTGTATTATACAAGCTTATATACCACGGGATGCTAATAACTGAAATTACTTCTATTTTCCGAGTCTCGCTGTTGACCAAGATAAACTTGTTTTCCAAATTTTGACGAAACTCAACAATAACTTTAAAAAAAAAAAAGAGAAAGCCATTTTTAAAGTTATGAGATGTTTTCTTGCCCTATTAAATTCAATTTCAGTCTTTTAAACTAAAATTACTTACGAACGTTTATTATTATTATTGAATTCAATACTCATTTCAATTGTAAATCGATTTCGATCAAGGTAAAAATCAACATTCTCCTAAAATTGGTCACCCATTTTCAAATTCGTTTGTACGTTTATCCTCGGCAAATAGGGCCACCTCCAAAAGCCTCAGGCCAGTCGCTTACAGTAAACCAAACAAGGCAGGGGTCGCTCCGTGCTTCATCAAATTAAAGCATAACGAACAAGGAATTGATTTCATTGTCAACATCTTGCAATTAAAATTATTTAAGTTTTATCTGAAGTATCTCGAAATTTATTTTCGCCGTGTCGCTGGCCGATGAATTATATCACTCTAAAGATGGATTTCAAATTCAGACCGCGTGCTTCCGCATCGGGACATAATAAATTCGTTCCAAGCCTTCGCCGGTTTTTTTTTTCCCGGATAAATATTCCAACGGACGATAAACGGCTACAAGATTTATTTGAATAAAGATGCGAACTCGCGCTATTCACCCGGTGCACGAGGCCGAAAAATCGCATTAAACTTTAGCACGCTTTAAACGAGTCACAATTTAAAAAAAAAAAAAAAAATTAAAATTAAAATTATTGGGGGGGTTGGGGTGGAGGGAAGAGAGAGGGGCGAAATAATTCACAAAGAAGCAAAAGTTAAGGCTCAAAGACGCGCAGCCAGGCGTTGGTTGGTGATGGTGATAGTGGGGCTGAGGTATCAAGCCGGAATATCTCTCGGATCGGTGCCTTTCGTTTTCTTATAAGGGCGAGTCGGACTGATTCGAGGCAGTGGGCGTGGAGCGATGGAGTCGTCCCCCCCTAATGAACAAACTCGTCACCGCGCCCGCTCAGTCGGAAGTGCGCGGCCAATATCGAACGGAACTAATTTGTTTAGTTCCTCGCTTCCCTACAATCTGACAAAACCAGGAATTTGTCACGGTCCGGCGGGTAGCAATTTATATAATGACAGCCCTCCAAACCTCCCCCCCTTTCCCGCCTGGTCTTTGGTTTAATGTCGTAGAGCAGATATAGGTATTTTGTCTTCATTACCGGAGCGTTGTTACGCTAGTGCGTCCGGAATTAAAGGGGCAAGGCTGGAAATATCTTCTACACACACGGATCGTTTGAAGCTAATCAAAAGACGGCTTTACTCGATATGCTTGAAATATAAATATATATATATGGCGTGCATAAACATATTCTGAATTAGGTCCGTAATGTATTTCTATAGAATATTCTAAGATGCTTTTTCTTTTTTAAATATTCTGGTAATCCGCTTAGCGTGTGCGATAAATGTGCAACGAGAACGTCAATATCTGGACCTGTACTGTATTTAACGACAACAACACAGGACATGGACTTGGACCTTGTCGCGGTGTCCTGTGTCAGGTCATCGCCCGATGGCCGTCGAACCCAGCCCAACTCACCCAGACCGCGTCTCGGGAGGCGCATCCCCCTTTTTTTTGCTAACCGGAGCTGTTCATCCAGCCCTACGCCTCCGGTTACTGCTCCCGGGGGCGGGAGACGTCGAGGCGAATCCGGGACCCACCTGCCCGGGATGTGCTAAGACGATGCGGAGCGACTTCGTGCCTATCAACTGTACCGCCTGCAGACAGAGTTTCCACAGGGAACGCACCGGCCTGACTCGAACACAACAAAAGAGTCTCCAGGGCTTCGTTTGCGACTCCTGTCCCGGACGTTCCGCCTCCACCGTTACAACCGCAGCCAGGTGTTTTGGACACGACCGACAAAAGATGCTGCTGTATATGTGATACCAAGCTTCGCTCAAGCATCCATATCCCTTACACTGCCGGACCTGCCCCAACCTTTCACCAGAGATCCTGTTCAGGACTCTCTCGCCACACCAAAAACGTACAGTGGCACTGCTGTTGTCCCCAATGCGCACACACCCCAACTCCAACCCAACACAGCATAAACACCCCAGGCAAACCACTCCACCTCCAAACCAAACCCGTCCCATCTGCCGAACTGGACTTGTCTCCAATAGACGTCCCTCGTTTGTCAACCTTGTTGCCGGGGCTTACATGTAAAGAGCACGACCATCCCTTAGATCGCCTTCGCAGGGCGAATGCCTGGACCCACCAAACATGTCAGACCGAAGAACGGTGCTGCCAGAGACACGAGTCCAGCATCTGACGGTTCTACAATGGAACTGTGACTACCTCGCCTCAAAAATAATATAACTCAAAGACGTGGTCCACCGCAATGAGGTCGATATAGTCATCCTCCAGGAGATTAGATTGGGGCTTGAGGACCCCACACCTTGTCTCGACGGATATGATGCGATCCGCCACGATCAGGAAGGCAGCGGTACAAGATTCCGTAGAAGTGGTGGCCTACTCATTTATGTCCGCAAAGGCATCCAATTTTCGGTTTCAGCCGGGGCCAGCACTAACCCTATAGAGTTGCAACATATCCTGCTCCCCACTGCACGTCACCAGCAATTATCGATCACCAACGTGTACCTCCCGCCTGTGAAGTCGGACCTCTCCTGGCTCAGTCGGCTACCCTGCGATCAAGGTCTCATCTGCGGTGACTTCACCGCCTACCATGCGGCCTGGGATGAGTACGCTCACGCAGACAGAAGGGGCACGGAGCTGGCGAACGGGGCGGAGGACAACAGCAAGCTCTTCCACAACGATGGCTCACCGACGAGAATCGCACTATACCCACAAGGCTCCGGGGATGAGCGCTCCTGATCTGACGATAGTGGACTCCGCTCTTGCGGAACGTTTCTACTGGGAGCCACTTAATGAATGCAATTCTGACCAGCTCCCGACATTCATTCGATGGGGCCAGGAGCTGAAGCTTGAGCGCTCCAAACGTCGCACACGCCTAAATTTCCAGAAGGCTGACTTGGCAGCGGTTTAAGGGCAAGACTCCCTGAATGAACGACGAACTGAAAGCCCTTATCCGTGAAAGGAATCGCCTGAGACGGGATATGGGGAAAATTGAGCGGCCTGGCTGGAGAAGTCGAAAGAGGAGGCCAAACGCTCGTCATGGCGCGCCCACCTTGAGAGAATTGCGGCCCAGAATGACGTCAAGCAGGCCCCTGGCAGTTGTCAAGTCGATCTCCAGCAGCAACATCCAGCAGTCCGACAAGACACTGCTTTACGACGGCTGGGAATTTGCCAGCGACAAGGCTAAGGCGAATGCCTTCATAAGGGGATACGCCTCGGTCAGTGGGCAAAAGAGTGACCGGTCGAGTAGGAGGGCCGTACGAGAGAGCTTCGTAGAGATGCTCGAGGACTACAGAGCTCCCCTCGACTGGCGCTCGAACAGACCTCAAAGGGCCCTCCAACAAATGAAATCCGGCAAAGCAGCAGGACCTGATGGAGTTGCCCCAGACCTCCTCAAGCACCTCCCACCTTCAACGACGGAGGAGCTGCTAAAGGTTCTGAATCACTCTTGGCTCGAAGGCTGGTGCCCTCAGGCGTGGAGAACAGCGAACATCGTGCCGTTCCTCAAAAAGGGGAAGGACTCCCAAGCCGTTGGGAGTTATCGCCCGATAGCACTTACCTCAACAATCGGGAAAGCACTAGAACGCATGATCACAACCCGCCTGTCCTGGTGGCTAGAGGAGCGCGAGCTTCTATGTCCCTGGCAGGTCGGTTTCAGGAAAGGGAGGTAGTACCACAGACCAGTGCCTCCGACTCTCACAGTTCGTCGGTGATGGCTTCCAGTCGTCGAGGCGCCTCCGCACCATCGCTACCTTCGATTTCAGCAAGGCCTACGATCGTGTGTGGAGGACTGGTCTGCTGCAGAAGATGCTGAGGTTAGGTGTACCCCTCCGGTTTGTCCAATGGATCGCTACCTGGTTCATTAACCGAACAGCGAGGGTCCAGATCAACGGTGTTCTCGGCAGATCGCGCACCTTCAAGGAAGGCATCCTGCAGAGCTCAGTTCTCTCACCACTCTTGTTCGTCATATACATCTACGACCTGCTGGGACGGTTTAAGGACACCACTCTGGTCAGCGCCTACGCAGATGACCTAGCCCTCGCGTGTTGTGGAAGGGATAAAAAAGCCGTCGCGCGACAGCTGCAAACTGAGGTCGATAAGGTCGTCCGCTGGAGTGATGAGGCCCGCCTGTCACTAAACACCTCAAAATGTGAAGTGGCCTTCTTTAGTCTAGACTCTGCGGAAGCCTCTTGGTAGCCAGATATTCGCATCAACCGGTCAAGGCTGCAGTGCAACCAGGTCCCCACCTTCCTTGGTGTCAGCTACGATAGACAACTGTCGTTCGGGGAACACAGGAAACGAATCTGTCAATCGATGGCAAAACGTTACGCGTCTTGGGCGGCACAACATGGGGCTGGCAGCCTTCGGACCTACGGACGGTGTATATCGCGACTCAGCGGAGTCTTCCGGAGTATTCTGCCCCCGCTTGGACACCATGGCTATCTGCCACAAACATCGCCAAGTTGGAGAGAGCACAACTCAATGCCGCCCGTGCTGACACAGGCCATATCCGGACGACACCCCATGAGGCAGTCCTGACATGAGGCCCGTCTCACCACGCTATCTACGCGATACCGGGTTCTGACCTTGCTGAAGGCCGACGATTGAGCTTGCCTGGATCCTAATGACGCACGCTATCAGGTGCTGATGACCGACTCCAGACATCGCCTAAAGAGAACCGACTGGCGTTACGTTGCCCGACCAGCCCTCACACAACTGAACCTCCTTCCCCTTCCACCAGCCACCCTAAGGCCACTCTCCACTGCCCCCTGGGATATCCCCACCGTTGTTCCCCCGATCATCACGCCTGTCACCACGTCCCAGCCCCCTCACCTACAATTGGAGCGTGCCAAACACACCCTCAGCTTGATTGACAACCCAGACATGGATGTGTATACGGACGGCTCTGTAATTGACGGGATCAGAAAAGGAGGAGCAGGCGTCGTAGTTATGAGATCACAGGAGGTCATCCACCACTTGCATCAACCCACTGACACCTGGAGTAGCTCGTACCAATCGGAGAAATCCGCAATGGAAGCGGCCCTCTCCTGGCTCAGCCAGTACCCGGACTGGTCCTCTGCGATCATCGTCTGCGATTGCAAGTCGATGGTCTAGGCAATGGGCAAAACCCACACGCCTGACTCCACCCTTATAAAGCAACAAACAGACGTTTTGCGGCTTCAGTCAAAGCTATTGCAGTTAGTCTGGCTCCCAGGACATTGCAACCTCACCGGAAATGATCTTGCGGATCAACAAGCGAAACTTGGCTCGGCAGAGCACCAACCCTCCACCCCACTCGACCCCTCGCTCGACCCGTCGGGCCATCATCAGATGACAAGACACACTCCCACCACCACAGCATCCACGAGTCGCTCTACTCTTCCCCAAGAACCACCATAACCGTCAAAGAATCTCCCCTTTCCAAAACTGAACTGACTGAACTGATTCGCTTCTGAAGTGGCCATCACCCCAAGATAAGACGCTGGCTCCACCTGACGGGGAAAGCCGACACTGACCGGTGCCGACTTTGCGCGGAGGAATCAGCAGAACATCTATGGCTTCGGTGTCCTGCCCTGATGGCCGAACGTTACCATCGCCAGCTTGGTTCATCATTCGACGACCTGGTGCGCCTCCCGGCCGCAGCCCTAGCGCTTCTGAAGGTGATCCTCAGGAGCCTGCGTTTGATTTTTGGTTGAAGATGTAGCCAGCAGAAAGGAAATAAGCATCTTTCGCTGGTAGAGACTTCGGTTTATTTTCCACCACCTTCTTACTGTCAGTTACCAAAGTAACCAGAAAGGGCTACGTTTCGGAGGTTTTTAAAAAAAAAAATTTTTTTTTTACCTCTTTTCCATCATCAGAATTTAGTCTCAAGTCCTTGAATACAGTTATTCTTTTTTAGTGTTGAGCGATACTGACTTGAACAGATGACCAGGTCTACCCTGGCGCCCTCTACCCGTTTGTTAGCGTACCTGGTGTATCGTTTACCAACCCATAGCACCTCAGCAGGCGAAGAGGGTGGACTCCAAATAAGTCCTAAATGGACCTCGATCTCTCTAATTTCGTGTAAAATACCCCCCCATTTATAAATTTTAAAAGGTGAAAGACAAAATATCAAGTGAATAAAGCGGTAAATAACGCACCATGGATATTTAGATTTTTAAAATTTATATATATTTTTATTACGTTCCTTCGAGAAGGTTTTTGTCGATAGGCGCACAAACTAATTAACTGTTGTTGTTGATTTTTGTTACGTAAACGAATGGTTTTAAGAGGATAACCAACCCCGCAAACTTAAAATTCTAATTTAAACAAAAGCTTTTAGTACCATACTCAACAGTTATTCTGCTTATAATCTGGCAACATGTATTAGACGTTTGTTTTCTTAATTATCAGGTGGCTCACTGAGCACTTCGCGCGTTCATTACCTTCTGCGACGGTCCCCCGTGTGCAGCCGAAGGCATCCGCGGAGCTCAAAGTGCAAGTCTCCGGAATCGTGACATAGCACCACCGTCGCCCCGCCCCGGCCGGTTACAGATAAAATTTCATAGCAACAAGCAACCTGCAAACTTATTCCTTCCTTTACGGCAGTCGCTAAAGAACGGGTGAATACAGAATCTCTCTCCTCTCTCTCTCGTCTCTCTCTCTCTCTCTCGTCTCTCTCTCTCTCTCATCCATCTCTCATCTCTCTCTCTCTCTCTCTCTCTCCTCTCTCTCTCGCTCTCTCTCTCTCTCTCTCCATCTCTCTCTCTCTTCTCTCTCTCTCTCTCTCTCTATCTCTCTCTCTCTTCTCCTCTCTCTCTCTCTTCTCTCTCTCTCCTCTCTCTCGCCATCTCTCTCTCTCTCTCTGTGTATCTTCTCTCTCTCTCTCCATCTCTCTCTCCTCTCTCTCTCTCTCTCTCTCTCTCTCTCTCTCTCTCTCTCTCTCTCTCTCTCTCTCTCTCTCTCTCTCTCTCTCTGCACAGAAATTACCGTGAAGGAATTCTGCTTTATGTCCTTTTCATTGGGGTTTTTATTTCCCTCCCCTTATTTAAAAATCATTCTTCAGGCAACACAGTAAGACCTCCTCAATTCTGGTTTATCCACAAACCGTTCAGCCGGACTGACTGGAAGCGTTCGCTGGCAGCGAGTTTCGTCGAGCCAGAATAGGTTGTAGGGACAGAACCGAAACCAAGCAAATGCAATTCGAGAAAAAGGCGATTAAAGGGAACCGCGAGCAATTATTAGTCACAACAAAGCGGATATCGAACGGTGTGCAGCCAAATTGTGCCGGCACCGATTTCGGTTCTCCGTGTCTGTCTGCGTGGCTGTGGAGTTGACAGCCTGTAATCGCCATTCAGCGGGTTTACGCCGACATTATCGGCTAGTCCGCCGCAGACAGAAGGATATTTAAATCGGTGGTTCTGGATAACACCCCACCCCTCTCTCGCTTTCGTTATTAGGCTGTCTTCGCCAATGAGCATCGAGGGTGTCGCGCGAATATCGGAACCTGTCGGGCAGCAACATCTCGTTGTTTACGTATTTTATAAACCTGCTTCCGCAATCAACAAAACAACCACTCGCGCGCACGATAATAAGTGAACACAGAATGAATCAGAATAACGCTTTTTCCTCTTCAGTTAACAGAAAAACATTTCTAAGTACATCAGAATGCTTAAAAAGCTCCACCTCTTAGATATCTAATTCTTTTATCGTATGGGAGATAGAACACTTTCCAACGTCCAGGACCAAAAAAAAAAGTAAGTTCGTATTTCAACGTCCGCGTCTTTAAACGTCGTGTGTCACATGGTACCACGTCCGAGCCTGACTTCCGGCGACGGCTGAAACTTCTAAGACGCCGCACAAGGGGACCTATGATGCGAGGCATGGAATCCGTTGGAACTGCTGACCATTTTCGGCGAGAAGTCCTTGGTCTACCGTGTTTAAGGCGTGGCCATCTGTTCGCTTGTTCCAGTCGAACGGTGAACGAGCGAGTGAGGGTGAGAGAAAGAAAGCACGTGACAGAAACTCGAATTCACGTTCATCGGCATCATATTAAGCCGCTTTCTTTCTTTTATCGGAGAATGTGTTGCATTTTCAAAAGGATGCCAAGGTCGGTAGAAGAGGCTACCTGGAAGAGATATTCGAGTTTAGCGGACACGCCTCGTTAGTAAAATGCGCCTGGATTGAGTGCTCGCTCAGAAACAGTTGACAACTGATAACAGGGCGCAATACTCGCGATTTTCCTCCTCGGTTTCTTAGAAACAGCATCCGGACCGGATTGATTAGAATAATCCTCGCTTCTCTTTTAGACTTTCACCAACCAACCCCACACTTGCTCTTTCGATTATAAGACATCTTTTTTTTTTCTTTTCTTTAAAAACCCTTTGCGTATTTTCTTTCTGTCTTAAAGCGTCACTGTCTAGAGGTAGAGAGCAATCAAACAGCTTTCGAAGATGTATACAGATTATCCACCCTATACCAGGTTCCGAATAGAATTTCGAACATCGAGGTATCTTTCTTAGGAGAGCCCACCTGGCCGGATACGGTCTGAAACACGGCGCTTTTAGACTTCATCTCCCTTTCTTAGAAGACGACTGCTTCAGCTTCCGCCCTGTAAAAGCGTCACCGACTCGCACCCTCTCTGTTGTATCCCTTGGGGCTTTCCCACCCGGTCGGCAAAGTATACAAGCCGATTGAAGAAGGCCGTACGTAACTGCACGCGGACGTGTCCAAAATGGCGAATGACTCGAATTAGTCAAGCTCACCTGGCGCGTTTCTCGTTGTTGTTATTACGTCACTGATGACGCGCGGGTTGTTTAACACCTCACCCCCCAATTTTTTTTTAAAAAAAATTTTTTAAAACATCACCTTTTAAACGTATGAAACCGCGTGTGAAACGGGATCAAGCAAGACTGATGGCGTCTCGCTTTTATGTAGAAATTGCGCGGAATGGTGCTTGGTGAGTATTGGTTTTGAGAGAGATGGAGAGAGAGGAGAGAGAGGAATGAGAGTGAGAGAGAGAGAGAGAGGATGGAGAGAGAGAGAGAATGAGAGTGAGAGGAGAGAGCGAGAGAGATGGAGAGAGAGAGAGAGGAATGAGAGTGAGACAGAGAGAGAGATGGAGAGAGAGAGAGAGAGAGAGAGAGATGACGTCAGTGCAGGGAGAGAGATATGACGTCAGTACAGAGAGAGAAAGTGAGAGAGATGATAACGTCAATACAGAGAGAGATATGACATCAGTACAGGGAGAGAGAGGGAGGGAGAGGAGAGAGAGAGAGAGATGGAGAGAGAGAGAGCAGATGCGTGGGTATTTTTGGCATGTAGTCGAAGCACGCGCACTCACACACACACACACACACACACACTCTCACTCACTCACGCGTCGTATCGATCGGTGGACTTGCTTCAGAGCAAACCGCAAAAAGTTTGCAGTCGTTGAAGGATGGTTAAAAAGTTAGACAGGCAGCGGATGTCGAGGAAGAAAAAACAACTTTATTAAATATTTACAAACAGTTTCTTCTCGGAGGATACAACAATGGGACGTGGTTTATTATTGATAGCGTTTGGGAGACGGCTTCGACGTAGCTTCAGCTTTATGACCTCTGTCATAATTATTTTATGCAATTCTAGGAGAGAGAAGTTTACCCAATGTAATTTTTTAAAGACGAAACTCCAAATAAAATGTTACACCACGACCACAATTTAAAGCTTTAGGAAAAGGGAAATGTCTAGTTCTAGAAAGGCATCTTTAGTACGTGATATCAATAATAACGTTTCTTTTAGGCCAAGACATAAGAAATATAAAAGGTAAAAGTAATCGATTGACTGCACGCCGTCTATGGTCAAGATACTACATACAGTTCCCTGCCATATTAATATGGCCGACTCCTCAGATTAAACTGTCTGGCCAAAATTGACACATTTTGGGCGTGATTATTCCTGCGTTAAGAGGAGTTTTGGTGGACGAATAAGCGATCTGCACCACCACAATGTCGAAAACCGACGGATCTGGGCAATGTTTGCCCACTTACAGTCCGCATTCACCGTCAAGATTCCGTTGCTGACATTGCCCCCCCAGCCCCCTGCAACAGAAATGGGTACAAAGGGGTTTGTGTGGCGAGTAATTCTTTAATGGGAATAAAACGTTTCGAAAGGTCTGATCAGAGAACATGCTTGGCGAGACCTTCTAGCATTGGCCACGTGTACCTTATGAGTCCGGGTCTCAATAATTTACGTCTGGAAATCTTTCACCCGTGTTTTAAGACCTAAAGATCTTCGGGTTACCAAGAAATATAGACAGGGGTGTGGTGTGTAGGCTGCATTCTGGAAGGGTGGAGTAGAAGTTTGTGCTTGCCAAAGGATATCTGGATTCTGTTTGAAATGTTGCCATTTGAAAGAGATCTACCATTGTACCGTCAGGGCCCTTACTGAGATTTACTGCCCACATTCTTCTGCAGGAGGGCGCTACACGCCATACCACTAAAGTGACAACGGTCTGTTATTTGTTTATCCCAACTTCTCCGAATACAAAAAAAATAAAGGTTTCGATACGAATCCGTTCGAAGATCTGGGAAAGCACATAGATCGTCAGGTGGAGGCAGTCCGGCTACGTCTTTCCAATACGATGGAATTACAGGACGCTCTTGTACGGATATTGGGGAACCTGGATTAGACAGTGATGGCAAAATTTTGTTGATTTACTGCCAGAACAAAGTAGCGGCTTCTGCGTAGTAAGAGGTGGGTCGACCACGTAGCCTTTTTCTGAAACAAATCAACAGGTTGCAATATCATCTAATCTGGAAACGTTCCGCCGTTGTTTAGTGAATTAGTGTATATACAGCCTGTGGGAAGACTTCAGTGCTCTGACTTTTAATTTCTGCCTCACGAACATCGTAGTGAATACCGCGCACCGGGCCCATTTTATACTCGGAGCTTTAACCCTTAAGCTGCGGCGATCATAATCCCCCGGACACCACTCCCCCCCCAAAAATGGATGAACTCACGTGTTTCCGGCCACCTGACTTTCCTAAATGACGCTTCTCTCCCGGGAATCTCAAATAATGACGGAATAGATCTGGAGATTTTAGCTGTGGCCAGAGCGTCTTCGTCTGTCGAGCTCGTCGCGTGAAAGACTTCCAGAGACGACTCCGGCCCCAGCTAAAGCCTCCAGAATTGATCGCCTGGGTGCCAACACCCGAAACTCGCCGCCATTAATAATAATAATAATAATAATAATAATAATAATAATAATAATAATAACAACAATAATAATAAAATAATAATAATAATAAAATAATAACAACACCATAGCGATGCTAATTTTCGAATACAGTTTAGGAATCACTGAATTGGACGCTATCATTAATCAAGAGACTGGATGCAAAAACATAAAGCTCATGACCAATGACAATAAGCATCACCCACGAGAAGATGCAGATCAATCAAGCTGTCGTTTCCGGATGGATGAAAATAAAGAATATTTATCCAGTTGGAAATTCCTCACAAGACATCCATCATGGGAATGGATATTTACCTCCAACACACTGGAGATAGATGTTTACAACTAATCCTCGAGCACGACACCAGAAAGGCCAAATATTTCCTCTCCAAAATTGGCCAGAGACTTTAGGACAGCAGCAGGAATCGCTGACTGGACGGTTCACCGTCTGGCGACGAGGCCGCTGCTGCTAATGACACAGACCGCGCTACGGGGGCAGGAAAATTTTAAGGCCTCCACGACTCGTTAAGGCGGAATGTCGATTGCGCTCACACGGAGCCAGTAGGGCTGCCAGGTCTCACAGAAGAAACGCGAAGGGCTTCAGCTCCAAGACCGATCCTTAGAACATTTTCCAGACTCATTCTGAGAGACCAGCGCCAACGGCAGGTTCGGGGTGCGCCATCAGGGTGACGAGTGAGGCGCAGCATACCATGGCAGCAGCATTCTCCATTCTTGATTCAGGCGGAGTACCCGAACCGCCGCAACAAAGCTGGCAATTACAAACACTGGTGGGCTGATACAGGTGGCGCCGAAAACACCCTGCAACGTCATCGGTGCTACAGAAACCCCCTACGGAAGGAAGAATGAACGGACGAGAGAGAGAGAGAGAGAGAGATGGGGAAGAGATGAAGAAAGAGAGAGACCCTTTCTTGGAGCGGCAAGCCGTCGGAAATACAACAATTACTGCTCCTCGGCACCGTCCACACATCCTCCGCAAAAGTTATGGACACTAAACAATCCTTATTTCAGCACCACCGGTTCCAGATGTCACCCCACCCAGCTGCCTTGTGAGGTCTACGAAGAAGGGTTATATACCTGCTGTTTTTAATTTTATTTTTTAAGGATTTTTGCTGAATGCAAATATTCCGAAACGTTCGCCTACGAATTTCAAATGGATATAAAATAATTTTCCAACGGCTTTGCAACTGAAGCTGCTGCTGCTGCTGTTGATGTTGATGAGCGAGTTGGACTTCCGAACGAGGCTCTTTCAATGGCATCGCATCCCGTAAAGACAAGTGGCCTGTTGTTCTCTGTCGAGTCCTCCTCGTTACTGAGAGATGTTCGTCGAGCCGACAAGCGGCCCGGTCCATCCGACACCCGGGGGCCCTAAGGACCCGGGAGGTCTCTCTCTCGTCGGGCTGCTGCTGCTGCTGCGGTGGCCCGACCGAGCATTCCAAAATCTGAAGGCCTTTGGAAGCGTTTTGAGTTCCAAAAATGATAAGTGCCTTATTCTTCTTTATTGAATTCCCACAACGGACAATTAATCATATCGAGAGTAGATAGATGGAAGAAAGAAAAAAAGAGTTGATTTATCGTTTATCGCGTGATTCGATGGCTTTCAGGACCGTAGACGCACAGCATCAGTCCCTGGCTCGGGCAGCCATCGCTTCTGAGATAGGAAAGGGTTTGGAGGTGAATTATCTCTCTCTGCGCGTGTATTATTACAGGGGATAAGGGACAAAGCAAAGCATGAGTTGCTGGGTCGGGCGCGTTAATCATCTTTGCCAATTTGAAACGTTCTAATCTTCTTCCAATGATGGCTGCAACGCTAAAGCCTTTAGCAGCTAGTGAACGCAGACCATCTCGCTTTTCTGATCCCGCTGAAGATCCCGGTTGGAATCCACCTAATTCTGCCTCAGAACTAGTTTGTTTTTTTTTTTTAAAAAAAAATAAAGACAAATGTGAGCGTCACGTGACTTTAGGCAGAGGGGAGAGAGAGAGAGAGGACGTCAGTACATATGAGAGATACGCACATACATAGTTACATTTAGTTTCTTCTCTCTGTACTGACGTCATGTCTCTCTTTGTACTGACGTCATATCTCCCTGTACTGACGTCATGTCTCTCTCTCAACTGTAAAGAGCATCACGGCTAGCGTCAAGAAGAGGATAAGAACAAAACAGCTCTGTAGAGCTACAATAGGCATTTAAAGATGTACCATTAAAACCGATTCTCCCCCCCTTTTTGGTAAGTCCACTATAATAACAACAACAATAACTTTATTCTGTTGTTGAACTTTTACGAATTAAACAAGAACTATGCATAAAAGAGTGCGTGAGAGCATAACGAGGTAATAAATATCATACTGTTAAAAAAATCTCTCTCTCTCTCTCTCTTTTTTTTTTGCCAATGATAAAGAATAATAATTCATTTCCGCGTTAGGTTACATTATTAGAAGTTTCCAGAATGCTAAGTATTAAAGTATGCTTTTAATCAATAACTTACATTTTAAAATTATATAGAAAACGATGTATAGGTCAAGTATGATGTGTTTCCTGTAATTTGAATTGACATGAAGTTATTTAGACACCAGGCCTCCAAGAGCACCGAGCACTTTTCGGCAGTGCCTAAAATATCCCAACCCATTCGCGACTAACAACCATAACGTAATCAAAGCGACATCTGTTTTATTACTTCAGACGTGGGAGCCACTGCTGTAAGGAGTCATGGCGATTCGCTAGCCTAACAACTTTAGGAACGTTTTCCTCGCCCGTCTTATTAAATGCCACCGCTGACGCCATCGCGCACTAATTTCTACATCCTAAATTGGAAGAAGGAAGAAAAAAAAAAACAAAACAACAGAAGCTAAGTACTCGCAGCAGCCGTTTTCGGTTCCTTATCCAAAATTAGTTTGAAAACGCATTACGGATTTTTTTTTTAAAACTCTAAATACGTACCGAGCTCTTACGGACATTATAAGGAATTTTTGATTACATGTGGATGAAAACTTCGATTTTAAAAACCGTTTTAAAAACTCTATTAATGTTTCGTCTTGTTTTTTATTTTTATTTTTGTCTTTGAAACTTTTCCAATAGCATAGCGATTGGGGCATAAAATTCTAATGACGAGGCGTGGATCGATTACTGCAGTCTGGCTAATCATATCGCAGTCTCTATGGATTCCTTTTGTCAATAGTAATCCATTAGCAAAACTGAAATTCTTCGAGAATAGTTGTTTCATTAATAATAATAATAATAATAATAATAATAATAATAATAAGAATAATAATAATAAATAATAATAATAATAATAATAATAATAATAAAAACAATAAACAGTAGCATAATAAACTTTGTGCGAACAATGTCTCGTTACCATATAACATATTATTAACATTACTGTGCTCTAACTGACGTAAATTATAAGTGACTATTATGTTGGTAGCTGCTTAATACTAATAATAATAATAATAATAATAATAATAATACAAATGATAACTAATAATTTTAATCTGAAACATGGTAATTAAAATGACAGATGGACTTGACAAGACTTTGTACGCACCATGTACATCTCGAATCGGCCCCTTTAAATATATATATATTTCACTAGACGCCATATTTTTCTTCCTGACATCATTAGATCTAAGGAAGCGCATCGCTGAGTTTTAACCCTCTCTCGCAGAAAATATGAGGCAAATGCAGGTACTGGTCGTCTTTCGGTTGTTTGCGAACGAAATGTTCCTGCTTAACAGTGGCCAGCGATCTTCGATTCCCGGCGCGGTCACGTAACCGGCGAGACGGTCAAGCACCTTCAAGACGACGCAGAAATGTGGCGAGATGTCAAGACCTTTCAGCGGCCCGCCCGCCGTCGTCACGTGACTGGATGCTGACCAGTCTTCGCCTCTCTGTGCCCGGCCGATCGACCAGAGGAGTTCCGTTGGTTACTGCTACGACCTCGATCTTTGAATGTTGTCGATCGCGAATTAGTTTAAAACCCGCGAACAGATGAACTTTCATCGTACTTCAGCCACACCAGGACCTGGATTAAAACCTGGATTGTTTAGTCGTGCTTTGATCTGTGGGTTTTACACGAAGACCCCGCAGAACCGTGCAAAGAGTAAACTCTAGAGCAGTGGTTCTCAACGTGGGCAATTCGATTTTTAAGGGGGGCAATTGAGTACGAATGAAGAGGTCTGGGTCCAAATATATCACCACATGGGGGCATCAGGATTTTAGAGGTGATTAGGTGGGGCATGGCCCAAAAAAAGGTTGAGAACCACTGCTCTAGAGTGATGTAAAGTTTCCTAATGCTAAAAAGAAAAAAGCAAAACAGCCCAAACCCTCAGGGGAACTTCCCGATGTCAATTCCTCACTCCATCTTTGTCTCCTGCTCGTTTTCCGATCTCACGAGGCCCGACAAAGATCCGTCTTTTAACGATGACTGAAGAGATCCGAAATATCCCCAGGTATTTTAATGAAAAAGTGGAATTTTTTTTCTTTCTTTCTTTACTTTCGATTTCTGTCCTGTGTATCCTCACTTGCTTATCTACACAACTTCTTGTAAGTCTGTTAAAGTTGAATATTTCTGTTCGGAAACGCGGGTTTTGACTATGAGAAAAGGAGGGGGAAAAAAATTTAAAATAAATAAAGAATTCGGCAGGAGTTTCTCTGAAACTTCTTTCGTTCTGACTTCGAGTGTTTCAGAAAAAAAACAACAACAACAACACAAACACGCAGGCAGGAAGACCAGAACGGTTGGACTGGCTTTGATTAGGTCGCAAGGATCTGAGAATAAGTTGGCAACTTTATGTAAATTCATTAAAGATTCGGAACGCGTTGTCAGTGACTGATTAATATCACGATAATGGCTAATAATCGCTCTGGAGACTCTTTTTTTTTAATAAGCCACGTGGTTTATTATCCTTCAAGGAAAATGTGCCGACAGCACAAAGAATTTTAATTTAAAGTTTTCCAGCAAATTTTGTTTGGACACTAAAAATCATGTCCTTCTGAGCAGAAGCGGGATTAATGGTTTTATATGGAAATCTCTTTTTTAATGAAAAATTTTTTTAATGTTTTCCTTTTCATTTTGCGCTAAGTTCTCCAGTATCTTCCTATAACAGACGCTACACCCGTGGCCAAAATTTCCGCACGATGTCGAAATAAGCCCACCTTAGCGACGTCACGTTCTTTGAAGCTATCTCACGTGCTCTTCGGGTAAAGGGGACCAAGAGGGCGAGTGTGGATATAATGGACCGGACTAGATCGCATGGTGCAGTCCGACCTAAGGAAGGTCAAGCCTCCCCCCATCAGAACCTTCTCTGTTTAGCGCGTTGGAGGAGAAGAAACCATGCTACGGGGATCATCAATCTGTGTGGTCTATCTATTCTCGCTCTGAGGTACTCGTATGTAGACCTATTAAATATATATATAGATAATTCACGATTGACGAGGGTACTACAGTTATTCGCTGCTTCAGTGACGCTGAGAACTGTGTAGATGCCCAACTCTCCTCCAGCCTCCCTCTGGAAAGCGAATGTTCATTTCTACTAATATTACGTTATTAATTTACATGGAATACGGGGGGGGCGGCACCCCCTAATTCGGGGTCAAAATTAAACCTGAGGCAAAAGTCCTTTTGCCAAAAACACCTTGCCTGTTTAGTCTAAGCCCCCGTGAGTAATCTACTGTTGCTTTCTGGCAATTTATCCGATGAATTGAATTTCCTTGGCAACGGCGCGTATCTCCAGTCACGTGATTTAGGTTTTTTTCCCCCTCTTTCTTCTATATTTGACACGTTCATCAATATGTGTGTTGTTATTTGTTTTGTTTTTCTTTTGTAAAGCAAGCTGTCGCAAAATTGTCATTGGTTTTTAAATGTAACATACATTTGGAAATCATTCCAAAATCCTTCGATCTGTATATATATTAAGAGTTAAATTGGCACAAGAAGTTGAGTATAGCTCTTAGGACTGTTTATACTTGATAGTGTCACGGTGGGAGAGAACCAGAGCTCTTCGGTCAACCGTTGGTCGCCCGACTGACCTCATCGACCAATATAAAACCATCAAAGAATTTCGCCCAGATTTTAAAGTTGATAAAGTATTTTAAAAAAAATAGAAAATATATGCCAGTACAGTGCAATAAAGCTCTCTTTTCTCAAAAACAAACAAATAAACAACGATTTTAATCGAAAAGAGCGGAATATTAATTTTAAGAAAAGACACGAGCGAAGTCCCGAATTTAAATGCCAGTCTTCGAATGTCAACGGAGAAGGCATTTCTACCTTATGTCCTCAAAAGAAAGAAGAGGAGAAGGTTATCTTTAGGATGGATATTTGTAATCTGTGCTGAAGAACATCTTAAGAGATGGACCGTGTACTTCCTGACGGTATTAAGTCGAAAACCAGCGGACACATTTAGTGAAGGTGTACAGTGCTGTAGCGTCGTCGTAGGCGTCCGTCTGTTTAGGGGAAGGTGGCTGAGATGCATGTAGCGATGTGATGCGTTTCCGGAATTGTTCTTATGTATGTTCAGCTTTATGCATCATCTTCTGCCGCCACGTGGTTAGATACGGTTGGCGATTGGGGCCGGGTTGTGATGGATTGATGATGGAGCCGGTCCCGTGTGCGTGAAGATCGCGTTGTAAACACAATCTACCGAATTTCCTCTCAGATATTTTGATAAACTTGTCAGGAGGAGAGGAAATCCGTTTCCTCCCCCCTTTATTTTTTTTTTGATGCCTGCGGAAGCCATCTTTTAAGCGAGTTCTGGCAGGGATTTCTGAAACTCTTGACAGCACGCGCGTTTTAAAGGTCCGGCGACGACACGCCCCGTCTTCCGCAGCCAGGCTGAAACGATCGGGACGGGCGCTGATTCGGCGGGTAGCGGCGGGGCATCCCCGGTTTATAACGAGGGGATCTTCCTGGGGACAGAAACTTTCAACGGAACGCGTCACCAGCTTAGTGGACACGCGGTAAATAGGCCGACAGTCAAACGTAAAATAAAGGGCAGGCTCCCCGTTTGATTGCTTTGCGAATCCCTTGTCCCGACCGTCGAGGTCGACGTCTACGGACGTCTCTCAGCATTGAGCCCTGGGGTGGGTGGGGAGGAGAGAAAGGTGTGTGTAGAGGCGGTATCATCCCTGGTAAACGAGCGAGTTATCTAGGTAAGGTTGTGGGGGGGGGCCCAAAAAATTCCTACCAGAACTCTTCGTTTTCTTCAGATGTGGGAGGAAATCGGAGGGGGGGGAACCCACGTGCCAAGTAGTAGTCACGACCGAGATTCTACCTCTGGCCTTGGCCCTTATCAGTTTGCCACAGGACTCGCTTTGGTTGAAACGGATTTAACGATACGATTACTCATAATTATTTCCCAAAAATAGTTTTCCGGAACATAATACACCTACAGCAGGCTGTCAAAAAGAGTTGATTCACCAGTAATTTATTGAAGCAAATCATGTACAAAGGTTATTTTTTTTTTTTTTTTAAAGAAGGTTTCTATTATATCTTATCGGAACCGTCCACCGATTACAGTCCAAATGAGCGATTCCATGGTGATGATGATGGTGATGGTGAGTGGCGTTGTAGAGTTTCTGCTTTGTTCTACTGATGAAAAGAATGAGAGAGCATCACGGTAGAGACTTGGTGATTGGCAGGTTGTCTCAGCCCATAACGGTAGGCTAGCTGAGCTGACACTGCGAGTTAATGGGCCGTTTTCTCGTCTAAACACGACGAAGGCAGATTTCGATTACTGTCCCGGAGACGCGGTGAGAAGGCGAACTTCGGTGGTTCTCGGTCGCCACAACGAGAAAGACGCCTGCTGGAGGGGTTAGGGTGGGTGGATGGCGAGGCCATCGCCTATAGCGCCAACCGGGAAATCCATCACGACGCCAGGACGAGGCACGGTGTCAGCGTAGAGATTTCGGATAACGAAATTATCGATCAGGGTGGCGGGCGAGGGGGGGGGGTGGGAGAGGAGAGAGAGGGGGGGACCGTACAAAAACAAAAGGGGAAACACGCACTTTGACAAAAACGAAATATGGCGGTAAGTGGCCCATCAGCCAGTGATGGATTACTAACTCGGCGACTGCTTGGATGGCTATTTGAGGGACGGATGGGCATGTAGAGCGAGTTAACGGGAAAGTTTCAGATGTCCACATTTTTAGCCAAGCAGTAAGGTTGAAACTACTCACGAGATTATCATGATGTTGATGTACACAAGGATAATGATAGCGGTATGCTGAACAATTCATCAGCCATGTGCGATTTAAAAAAAAAAAAAAAAAAAATTTGCATTTCTCCCTGTTTACCAAGCACCTTTAATCGTTAGCACAGTTTTGGGCAAGCATACACTGAATAGAGCTCATCGCTGCGACTTCTGCCAGGTTAGGAAAACGTGCGATTTCAGATAGCTGGCATGGAAAACGTTATTAGGCGTCCATCAGTAAATTCCTACGTTCGGTATATAACGAAGCTTTCAATGAAAAATACAAAATAAACAAGAATAAATGATTTTAAAAAGGGGGGGTAACCGATGGCCTGTTTTGACTTAAAAGCGAAATGATGCGAGTGTAGTTTTCTAATTTAAAAAAAAAGGGAAAAGGGGTTAGACTAGTTTCTGGTTGTTTTTTTTTGTTGTTGAAGATCTCATAGGTGTTGTGTCAGGGTTTGCATCAAGTCGACAGCTCAGTCGTAAAAGGGTGGAGATAATACTGTCGGTTCCACAGCATCGATATCCGTGAAAGTTCTAAAAATCTCTTTGCGTATCTTTTCTTAATTCGGCCCCGATGGGTAAGTGTGTATTTAAATACGCCGGCAGGGTGCAGTACAAGGAACGAAGCTTCCGTTAAGGAGCCAGGGTTAGGGTTAGGGTGTTACAGGCATATGTGACATCACATTTGCGCTGGCAGTTCTCGTAACCCCGAGAGAGAGAGAGAAAAAACAGCATTAATCTGCACAACTGGCTCGGGAGAACTTCATGTCTAAATCTGATCTGCGGCGGACAATAAAATGCCACGCAGGGACTGGCCTACTCTGTGACTCAATAATTGCACAGGCTAATAATATTACGTATAAAAATTGTTTAAAAAAAAATTAATAATTGAAAAGAACGAGTAGATATCAAAAACCAGGCGAGCACCTTCGTCAGAACGGAAAGCCTCTTTCTGGTGTTGCGCGCGCTAAATATTACCGTAAAACGAACAGGTGCACGGCTAGAACCTTCAACCAAATTGTCTTTGATCCTTCTTTTAAAACAAAACAAACAAAACCTTGAGCAGCTTTGGCGCATGTATTAGCGCTTGGTCGTATAAATGAACCGCTAATTCGTTTGTACCAATTAATTTTTTGTCTGTTCTTCCACCCCGCCCAAGAATCTGTGAGTACCGGCCATTTAACTCCCGAGTTGACCCGAGTTTTATCCTGCGCCCTGATTAGCGGCTGAGTGATCGCAGCGGCATTTCCTCCCTCGCGGTTTTACACGGTGCTAATGGTTTCTTCCGCTCCCCGAAATTCTGTTTGCGAACTGTTCAGCTTTGTTTGGGATGCGCGCTCTTTGGTACCAGCAGCGTTTCCCATACCGTGGTTCACGCCTTCCCACACATTAGAAGGGGAGAAGAGAATTTACGACATACCACGACTCTTCAGCGTACAGAACCGCCCGGGTTTGACATCAACGGTTATTAAATAAGGCAGGTGTCCGTTTGAAATATTTGGTAAGCTAGGTGCAGTCAATGAGATTTCAAGAGATGCCGTAAGATGCCAGGTATTTCTCGACTCGCAAAATGTGCTTGCGCTTCACTTTGTAGTTTTCCAGTTTATAAAAAAATATATACAAAACTCGATATTTTACCTGTGGGCATCTTTTCCGTTCGGGGTAGTCAATCGCTTACTTGCCAAAGTTCCCTTCGATTTAACCAGAGTTATGAAAGCTGTTTGAATACTTTTTTCGATTATCACGATATCCGCTTCTGGGAAGAAAGAAGACAGGATTTCTAAAGAGCAAAACCACCTATCTCCAGCTTTACTTCTTGATTATATTATAAAGTTTCTTTTGGTATTTCCTGCAAAACTGAACACACACACACACAACTCTCTCTCTCTCTCTCTCTCTCTCGCTCCCCTCTCTCTGTCTATCCATCCTCTCTCTCTCTC